>DWPV01001819.1:0-19160 GCA_018251915.1 Urbanus proteus proteus
ATTGGCGCGAAACGAGTGCACGCGGCCATGTCACAATTGACACTGAGGAGCGTTTCCCACTGGAACGGCCCCGAGTTAGACCTTACTTTACTAAACGCTTTTGATAAGCAATGTTCGATCTAGAGAGTATATAATCAAAGATGTCATCGTTATAAGAAATAAAGATTAGAATATAAATTAAGATAGACTAGATATATGATTCAAATTATACCCGTTAACCAAATAAAAAAATGTAAACGTAAAAACACAAAAAACAATGAATAAGTTCTGAGTAGTACTTAAAAGTCCAAAACTCACCAAACAAAACAGCCGAGCCTCCTCGTACGTCATCGGGGCGCCGACATACATGTAACACGTCCCGGCGACGGCGTCCCACCCGGGCGGGCACTTGCCGCCGCCCAGCACCGTGGCGTTGTTCATGTAGAACGGCCGGTAGTCCACCTCGAGGAGTAAGGGATTGTCCGCCTGGTCCCTGATGCGACCGGCCACGGCGAGGGATTCGTTGTAGCTCCAGTAGTTGTGCTTCGCGTCGATACGCGTCCGCCAAAGGTCGAGGGAGCTGGAATTGTTGATTTGTTTGCGGTTTGTGTTGATAGATTCGTGAAATCTGCTTTGAAACGTGGTTTAGGATAGAAGTTGCAAAGGCATGTGGTGAACCAAATTATTAGTGGCACCTGCCAGTCATGGACACCAGTGCTCAAGCGCTGTAGATATTCTTACCTAGCCTACGAGGTACTCCTGAAGAAAAAAATTCAGGACATGAAATTATAATTCATTATGTATGTATGTACATACCTACTAATACACATAAAAAAGATATTTCTAAATATATAACAAAAGCCATGAAATATAATATACAAAGTAGTGTTCTGGTCTGATCGAAGTTATTATAAAGCCAATAAATAGGAGTGGTGTATAATAATATAATGATATAAATAACTAGGTTAAATAAAAATACATAAATAAAACTATACGTGAAAAAAACTAACCGCTAATTAGTAAATAACCTTTATTTAGGACGCCATGCAAAATGTAGAAAACATAAACATGCATAGGTAAGTCTGGATAGTGATTAGGTGTCCATGAATTGGAAATATTGGAATAAAATACCTATAGTTTAGAAATTAAGTACATAAATGTAAATCAGAGCAAGACAGCGGTACAAGTAATGAATAAAATTGTGAACAGACAGATGATAAAAATAAATTCATAAAAGTTAACTCACCTCGCGTAATTCGGATTATAATCGATAAATCTATGGCCCAGGAGTCACCATGCAAAAAAAACATGCAAAATATCAATTTATAATTTGTAAATAATACTTATATTAAATAACCCTTTGATTACAATACACAAACGACAGTTTAACAAGATATTACTTACGATTGATCAAAGCGGCACTACTATAATATAAATGTATACCAGACTTTAGTAGTTATAATATTTAATCTTTTATGACTACCGAGCCTTTAAGCACTAGTCGTTTGTGTGACTGTACGGACATGCATTCTCCAACCCATTATCGTATTTGTATGCTTATTTTAAAACAAATAATTAAGTATTTATTTAGTTTACGACCTAATTAGGTCGCTATAATGATGCTTCGATTAAGGGTCTTCCTACATTTATCGACACTGTTCTGCGAGAGCCGGACAGAAAGCCAGTTTATGACATGAACCTTGTTCCAAATCAGTCGTATCGTTTCTTATAGTTTTTGCCATCGTTTCATTTAGACGTTTTTGATCAAGTTTTTTCTTACCAACTCAAACCGATTCCTCGACGATATATGTGGGAAGACCCTAACGTTGATATGATATGCCTCTTTTGACTTTCTTATATTCCTTAATTATTCACTTCCACCAGACATGCAAACTCGTATACTTGACAAACACATTGCATTATTATAGGGGAATATTCACGTGACAATACACACTTTATACGAAATATAGGGTTCCTCTTCCTACTCAATTAATACATATAAAGCCTGCCAGAGAGACATTGCTTTTTTGGTGGCCTCGTGTAATTTTATTTATAATCACACCCTGTAATAGATAGTCATCATCAGGATTATGTTATAAGGCAGAAACAGATGCGGCGGCGACGACACTTGAAGGGTCCTAGGTTCTACCATTGGAAGTGTTGATGATTTTAACAGATACTGTATTTATACGTACATGGATCGGTTCACAGTAATCATCTCGTAATCGTTGTCGGGGTTGAAGAAGATATTGTCGACGTAGTGCTGGCCTGCCGTGCCTGCTACTACCGTGGCGCGGCCTTCTCGATCCAGAGCATAATTTCTGGAAAAGAACACAAACAAGTATAACACTACGTCCAAAATTTACTTCAATTTCACAATTTTTGACAACAATAGAGCAATATTTGAAATTAAACAACACATAAGTAAATGTTAACTGTACATAAACCGTAACTTAGTGATTTCTTTAGTGTATTAAGTATTGCATGAACGAAGAACAGACATATATGTCTGTGGTATGGTATGGCGGTAAGACTGGCGTTGCCAACATTAACTAAATTTAAAATTTAAAAATCAGTAAAAGGTGAACCGGATGGTTATATAACAATTTCCGTAATAATAACAGCTTGTATGCGATGGTAACTTAAAAGCAGAACAGTTATTACAAAAACAAAATGTACGATAATAATTAATGAAAACATAACTCACTTGTAGAAGCCATTATGCGAAGTGGTCTGATAGATGGGAAGCCTCACTTTGTCGAACCCAGACACTTCCAAGATCCTCTGGCCTCGGTTATCATGGACATAGTTGTGAGTGAAGTTTGAGACCACTTGCCGAAGCACGATAACGTCTTTGAACGGAACGTAGTTACGAGTGAAGTAATTGCGGTAGATCGTTACTTCTTGGTACGGAGAGGATTGGCGACCTGGAAGGAATAGTGTCGAACTGTTAATATGGGTTGACCCTATGCTTAAGGCTCACATTTAGTTACATTAATTGATATGATCTACTATTTATTTCCGGGATCAAATTTACCAAAAAATAAAATCAAACAAAATATCAAAATACTGTTATAAAGATAAAGATTAGGTACCTTCAACTTTTAGACATGGCAAGTCATGGTTAGCGAAGAAAAGGTTGTTGTGGATCCAACCACGCAGAGATGTCGCAGACCCTCGAGAGTCGGCTCGTATTAGTAAACCGCCCACGTTGTTACGAACCAAGTTATTCTGAAAACAATATTCGTTTAATATTTTAGTAATACTTAAACCAGCAATGACACCAAATTCCCGGTTCGTCAATGACTTGTCGTGTATCAGTAACGAATGCTGAACAGAGACATGCGGCTATAAAGCATAGTAAAGCACAGTATCGAGATGTGGTTTTGGACCAAAGATAAATCTGCGGTATTCAAAGCGTGTCTCAAAAGTTTTAGAATTACGTTAAGATAAAAACATAGGTTGATGTCGATACATCGACCTCGAGATCACTCAGCCAACAACGCCGACTTGACTAATTTGCGTGACGCTTAGCTTTAAAAATAATTAATTTAACATTGTCATAACTCACCCTGAACACAAGTGTCTGGGTGTTCTGCACGTCAACTCGGACAGCAGATGGACATGATGTAAAGTTTCCGTATAACTTGAGGCAGTTATCCACAATCTCGTTCCTGGTAATAGCCACCAAGGGGTTCACTTCACCAACAGATTGATAAGTTATAGCCCCATCGCGGTTCTTCGTGAAGACACTGCTGGATATATTGTGTTGGACGTCGCGATCTAGAAAACAACTATCATTTAACACCTTCATCGATTATAACCCAAAAAATTTCAGAATAATAATTTTGTACTTACTAAAACCAATGGCTGATATGGGTAGCGTGATAATCTCAGCAATAAATCCGTGGACCGCAGAAGCACCATTTGCAAATAGCTTGACACTTAAGCTAGCACCTTCGGTTTTAAACAGTTTCTTCTCATCCGGAGAACCATTCTCTAAATAACCAATCTGCGGCGCTGTGATGTTGTAAATATCCCCATCGTATAAAGTCAGCGAGTCTCTTTTACCATAGTTCAATGTATGATTGAATAAATTGAACTGAAGAAATCTAAAGCCAAACGGTTTAACTCTGAACATGCTCTTGAATATCTTCACGCAATTTACTGGATTGTTGTCGTACTTGTAATAAAGAAGCACCTTTTCTTCAATTGTTACTACTTTTGTACTATCACATATATCTATTAGAGAAAACAGGTGATAAGGAAGGTTCAGGTCTTTCAATGGCGTAAAACTTGATTCTTCTGAATCTCTACCTTCACCCGTAAGCGATATGGCACTTACACCTTCTCCAAGAATGTCATCTATAGAATTAAACATTACACTCATAGTATCTGTTGGAGAAACCAGATTAATGCCATGATAAGCACATTTACTGATATTAACATTCTGAATAGTTGGATTCTTCGTAATACTTTGCACGGCTGGCGATTTCTCATTATGTAAAATACCAGCACCAACTATATTTATGTGTCGGAGTGTACTTTCAGCTTTCTTCATAGTCTCGTGAGTGTGATGGTCATGAATCCTGTGTTCATATAATGAGTATTCAAATTCTGGATTTGCGAAGCGAATTCCACCCCAATAATCGAGATTTTCTTCTAAATTTCTTGATCCACAGTGAATAAAAACGAATTCAGAATCCCATCTACATTCATGTCGATGACCATAAAGTTGTCCATTCAATCTAATCGGACAATCTTCGTAACGGTCCTCAATCCCAACGCACTGCAATGGCTCTGGCCAAGACCAAATTCGAGACAAGGAGTTACTATGATATTCTATTCGACGATCGTGTGCAAAGAATATATTTATTGGGTCGAAACCCAATTCTCTGCATACCACTTGAGCGTTTCTTTCAGTAAAACGGTTATCACACATTGGTACCCACTGAAGCGTTGTTCTATTATAATATTCTAAGAAACCTTCGTTTTTTCTTTCAATGTCATTATCGTTCATTGTACAATTTCTTCCTGTACATAACCGTATAGTGTTTTGTACAACTAATGTTTCCAATTGACGTCTTTGCTTATGATGACTCGATGAATATTGACCAACGTCTCGTTTCTCGATTCTACTCATTTCAACATTGGTATTTTGTGAGATGGGTCTCATTAAGATAGGCAGCTGGCTATGGCCTACAGCCTGAAGTATTCCCATTACTAATATGCCAACATTAGGAGCGAATTCTAAAATAACACCAGGGTTGATTGTGAAAGTTACTTCGGGCATAACAGTTATGTCAGCTTTAACTATATAAGGTGTGTTGCGGGGTTCCAATGTCAAATCGGATGTAAGACGTCCTCCTAATTCATTTATATCAATTGTAATTTCAGGAGAAAACGCTACAGACACACTTGAATGAAAATCATCTTTTAATAAGTAAGGCAAATAAGTTGCAATGGCATGATTATTCCAGTCATCGAAATCAAATATCTCTGCCTTAATTTCTCTTTCATCGGCACTTCCCCACCAGTTTTCTCTTACATCCAACAAGTTATTTATTTTCGCTGTTTTGATCCCAGCTAATAATGTGTATTGTAATGCGTTATTCCCGAAAAGATTTCGGCTTACTTTTACTTTTTGTATACCTTTAAAACCTATAACATAGGTTGGATCAGTACTTCTCATAATCGAACCTCGATTAATTTGCGAGGAAAATCGATTATTTTTTAATTGATTGTATTCAAATATAGCATACACAAAACCCATTATTTCGCTCTGACTATCCATGTAGAATTGTACCATAAATAGACCATTGTTTCGTTCAATTAAGTTCCCATCAATCTTCATTTTCTTTTCCATGCCTCTGATAGAAACTAATCCAATCTTACATAAATTATCGGTAAAAATATTTCTTGTTATATTCACCTCTGCAAAGTGACCATCTATAACAAAACCAAAGTTCTGGTTATTCCGCCAAGTATTATTGTACATATAAACGGAATGCGTAAAGTTTTCATTATATTGCCATACGTAAGGTAAGCTAACATCGAATCCACCATATTTATTTCTTTCTATTGTGTTGTCTTGAAGTACATAATGGTATAAATTGTTTGAACTCCTGAGATCCCGTGCGAAATGATAAATGCCCTTTCCATTGTCTGTAATTAAACTACTGTTAACCATTATTGTTATTTCAGTTATGTTACTTTCGTGTATATCCCAGAATGGCGTGTTTACATAAATTGCTTCTTGTTCGTTATGTGCTATTTCACAGTTAATTATTTTTATGGTTTCGTTTGCTTTTCTTAAGAAGTGATCACCAAGTTCATTCAGATAGCGATTATAATATAAAGCCATCACTCCTCTTGTATTTCCTTTGATTTTGCTGTTAATAACCTGCAGAGTTGGAACTGGACCTCTTACAATTCTGTTTCTTAAATTCTGAACTGGTGCTGTTATCGTGCTGACTACGAGAACAACTCCTCCCAAAGCAGCTGTTCCACTTTCATATTTTAAAACAACTCCAAAACTGTTACTGGTTGTCGGGAAAGTCGACAAATCTCGATCTAGACACCATTCAGTGCTCGCTTCGTTTATGTTCTGTGAATCGAATATGCAAATACTCTCCGTAGAAAAGTTGTGAATTGGATTAAGAAGTTGTAAGCCAAGGACAAATCCTGGATTACATTTAATATTATAGGTTTTAATGATGCTTTCTCCGTAGTGTTTCGTAAACACTAAATGCCTGGTTTCTCCATTAACCAATGAAATGTCTGTTTCATATTCAGGAATCATTATTGGTCGATAGTTTGATTCATCCAAATTGAATCCAGGATCAAGGTTAAACCATCCAGCTATTTCTCTTTGTTGTAAGCCAGTTAAATGAGGGTTATGGAATATACCAGCAAAGTTATTATTCTCTATAAACGAACTATAAACTTTGAGTCCTAATTGTTTAAAACTTAAGCCACTGCCTCGATTATTGCTGAATTCTGAGTTTCTTACTGTATTAATAGCATCAGCACCATATAAATCGGAATATAAAATTCCCAAGCCATCGTGATAATTATTTATTACCTTAACGCTTTCTAAACTGTGACGTGCAAAGTCTATTTGAAGAGCAGGCTTGAAAGAATTTGAGGAATAGTCTAGGAGACCTGCACTTTGTATAGTAACATACTGTAAGTCCGCTCGTTCAGCAATCACACTAAATCGAACTCCAGCCCAACTAGTTTCGTAACATCTGATACCTACATCATTTTCATGAGTACAAGAATTTTCGAAACTATCTACTGTTTCCGCTCTACATTTAGTGATATCGTTATCAAATTCCGTGCATTCAACATTTGATAGTATAACATCTTCAGTCGTTCCAGCACCAGGTATTTCATTTGGTTCAAGAAACCAATCATAAGGATTTAAAGCTAGTCCAAGCTGATTGCATACCAATGCAGCATTTATAATGTTCCATTTATAATTACATATGGTACCCCATCTTCCTTCTAGTCGTACTTGAAGTCGTCCTTCATGAGGTGTCCGGCCGCCTAAAAGTCTAATAGGTACAATAGGTTCAATATATCCCGGTGTAGTAGGTTCGATTTCCGTATCTGTTTCATATATGCTATCATTATTCATTGTTACTTCTTCTTTTAATGTAAAAACAATGTCATTCGGTCGTTTTCCTCTTGCATCCAATTTTCCAGCAATCATCATACCTATAGATGGTGGGAATTTTAAGGTTACACCTGATTGTAAGACAAGTTTTCCACCAGGACGGATATTTATGTCTTTATTAACATCATACTCTCCTTGTCTTAATATTTCTATGCCTTCTACTTCACCTCCAACCTCAAACGTACCCGGCACATTAAATTGCGGAACAAATAATGAGTTATAATTAACTTGTGTAGCTCCGGGATTGCTGCTGTGTAGCAGGTAAGGCATATAAACAATTTTCGCTAAGTTATATCTATCCTTTCTGTGGAATAATCTATTATATACTTTTTCTTCCTCTCCATATCCGAGCCAATTGTAAGTACAGTTTAATATTTTACTTTGGTCTTCAACATGTGAGCCAATTTCATATTGAGCTTCGGGATTGTTTATTATGTTCCTAAACACGTCTATGTTACTCGATGATAATACTATTGTCGCTGCAACTCTACTTCGAGGAGTTAATCTCAAGGAAACGCCTTCCAAAGGTTCAAATGGTTCTCTTATCTTATTATCCCTCAAAAAATTGCGGGAAAATAATATGTAATGATGATCACTGTACGGTGATAAACCTAAATTAACAACAAATGGACCCTTATTTCCATAGAAATAATTATGTTGTATGTGGAATCTGGCTGGCAATATTTCAAATTCTTCTAAATATTTTCCTTCTATTCGATTCATTATAACAATAGCTCCATAATCTCCATGTTCAAAGTAATTATGTTCTATTCTACCTATAACGTTTAAAGCTGGTTGTATCTTTACAGGAACTCTTCGATTTTGATAAAATCTATTGTGACCTATTTGTAAGTTAAGCATTTTTGGGACTTCATTAAATCTCCAACACGTAGATATGTCTACCGTGCTTTCCATACTTGTATTGAACCAGTTTCCAGTCACGTTTACCCAACTATCACCACAATAGTTTCCATGTAAAATACCAACTTCAAGGTTTTTAAATATTTCCGAATACTCAACGACCGTAGTTTGATTCACTGGAATGTATTCTGTTTCTTTGGTATTATTTATCCACACAGCGATACCGTGTCCTTGATTTGAACTTATTATACTTCGTGATATGTTTCTATTTCCACCAGTAACCGTGATGTTTAAGCCATCGCCTTGATTAAAGGAAATTCTACTTTCCGTAACATTCACATCTCCCGCGCCACTGACTACTTGAAGTCCGGCCACATGGTTATTATTAGATATTGAAGTACGATGTATATGAATTTGGGATCTTAAATTTTCAATGACAACTCCTCTACCGTTGTTATCAGAGATAATAGTATCAGTTACATTTAAGTCGTACGTTTTGCTGATACCTGAGGTTAACCTTAAAAACCCAGTAATATCAGTTCTGGTATCAGCGCGAAATCTGACATACATGCGGTTTCTTGTTGACGTAACACTTTGAGGGCGCGTGTAGTTTCTTATACTGAAAGATAGTAGCAGTTTATCATTTGCTGTTAATCCGTCGTAAATAAATATTTCGCCTGTGTTATTACGGTTAGTAAGCATTTTTATAAAACTCAGCGTCAAAACATGGTCAGTTCTAGTGTAAAATTTTTGGTTGCAATCCCTTTCCATGTTAGAATATCTCGATTGCTCTATAGACATTTGAATAGGAAATGTTTGACTAGGCGTCGATGCAAGAGTACACAGATCAAAAATTTCACTTCTGTCGAATCTTTCGTCTATTGTTAATTCGTGAACTACGTATTTGACCCCGTCCCCACCATTGTCGTGAATGAGACAGTTCTCAATCTTGGCCATGCCATACGTAGAATTCACGTACACTCCGTAACCTCTATTGTTTTGTATCGTGCAATTGTTAATAACTATGGGAGCGTTTGGCGACGTCACGTTTATAGCATTAAATGCGGAATTCGATACTTCTATATCTTCCATAACAGGTGGTACACCAATTATATCTAGTGCACTGGTTGCGTTGTTGTCCCTGCCCAGACCGGCGTTTCTTATGACTACATGTTCTATCCTGGACATCGAAGTGGGTACATAGAGGGTGTTCCCTGCAGTAAGTATTCGTTCAAAGACGGAATTTTCAAAGCGAATTCCTCGCCAATGTCGTAGAGAGCTTCTTAATTCGTTGTCATCGTGATGAGGTAAGCACTGGATTCCTAGATCTGGGTGGAAGTCGCAAACACCGGAGCCAAGTTGTCGTGAGTTCCAGTCACACTGGAATAAGTCATACTCCGTGCCTTTACACTTGGGTTCCTCAAATAAGAGGCGAGCGCGTCTCCCTGGCTGGCGATCCATCCAATTGTAAAACGTTCCACCCATGAACCCTAATTGTCGACAAGCTGTTTCCATGTCGTTGAGTGTCCAACTGAAACGAAAAAATGCACATATGAGTATTCAAACGGTACTTCAATGTTCCTACTTACATAATATTACAGTTAAAGTTAATCTGCAGAAACCTGTTATTTATGATTGAATAAAAGAACTTAACCAACTACACAATAATTATAACAAACAAAAAGTCGTGACTGATTTCAACCATGATGGATTAGTTTACGTAAAGAGTTGGTTTTCCTCACCATAACCAGATTTTTATCATAATAGAATAACAAATCTACACATCATGTAAAGAAGTAGATCGAATGGATTCAATTAAAAACATATTATTTAATGGAATTTTGGACTAACTTTCTGGAATTCGTGCAAACAGATCTCCATTGTCCTCTATGCAACAGCTGCACTCTCCCGGCAAGGATGGACGGCCCGTCCACCAGGCGAATGTCAGGAAACGCCTTTTCCACATTATCAGGCTCTTCGGTGCTTGTAAATGTTATACGTTTCTGTTGTTCGCCCTGAAATGAGAAATATATTTTTTGAACACCTAAGCTTAAGTTTATACGTTCATTTTAAACTATTGTCGAATATATGTATTTAAATATACAGATGATCAGATTGCTCGCTTTGTTATGATTTAAAAATGTTACAATCATATACTATATATAATACTAGTTTTTGCCCGCGGCTTCACTCGCGTAGACGTGTGCATTGTGCGTGTGTGTGGTCGCATTTACCTATAATAGTTAGGTTTGTATGCTTCAGGCATAATGCAAATGCAATTCATTCACATCAAGATGCCGTAGGTGTAAAAGTAAGTAGGTTGTAGGTATATAAGTTATTTTCCTATCCCTTTAGTATAGTATAGTATATAGTATAGTATAGTATTTTTTTCGGGATGAAAGGAACTCTATGTCCTATTCTGGACCCCTGCCAATGTGTGCACAAAATTTCATAACGATCAGTTGAGTACCTAGTTAACGTATGAAGGCGTTACAAACAAACCAATAAACGGACATTCGCATTTATAATATTTAGGATTTGGGTAGTAATGGATAGAATGTCTACTTCTACAAAAACTGTCTTTTGCACCAACATCACATCCATAACTAAATTGTTAATAAACTGTCAGAATCAAGTTAGTCAAGTCAGAATTGTCACTGCTAAATAATTTACTTCAGTAAGTACTCTTATTCCGCTTTCACGATAATAAATTGACAAAAAATTCAATTTCATTGTGCCTAGGTACAATACAAAGTTAACGCAATGTATTGCAAGGTGGCAATTGCATCCTACGATTGTTAACTAATCGATGTCGGACTTGAATTGACGGAAATAGGATGTAAACAACCGGCTTTCGTAAATGATAGTTTATGACAATATAATGGAAATTCTTACGAAACAGATCGCTGTATTAAAACAGAAAAAAGAAACATATTCATTTAAGTTAATATGTAAGGACTTAAAGATTTTTCTGGTATATTTTACTTTACGAAATTATTCAAACTGGCAATTCAGATCGACTTGTTATAAAAAAAAAAACCTTTAAAAGTGTTTTAAAAACTTTAACTGTGGCTGATCTTCATCCTTCTGAAAGCTTAAAATGGAAGACAACAGCTTCCACTCATTTCCTCAAGACTCCTAAATATGTTCTAAGCTCTCGTTATATCTTAGCTTGCCCAGTTTTATGGCAACATCTGATCCCATCAGTAGACATAAAACATCTTGTACGTCTACATATTATGATTTTTAACCATTATTTTTATATCCAACTAATTTTAAGTTCATAATTCCAAATAAAAGGTCATCATAATAGAAACCGTCGCGGACTCGGTCCACTGCCCTTAAAACGATGCGCCCTTGCACTTCACATCTATGGCTTCCGGGCTTTTGAGCCATTCAGGCCGTCACGAGCCGCTGCCGAACGCACTGCTAAATTATACCCGACATGTGGTACGGTTTACGGTCCAGTAGCAAGGGTACTGTACTCGTAATTTGTAGACCTTTCCGAGGAACATTTTTTTTTATTAAATACAGCTATATCGTAGTATGTCTTCTGGTAAAATGATACTGAAAAATATTATTAAGCCATGAAAATGCCATATATTTTACATATAGTTACTTTTATTTAATAAATATGTATCAGAACTGTTCTGAATAAGTATCACAATATGAAATATTTCATTGTTTTTGTGTTGAGGCTGAAAACGAACAGCAACAGTTCCATTCCAGTTTAAATTAAAAAAAAACAGTATCGCGAAAACAATTTACAAAAATTTTTAGTCGTGTTAATAATTTGTGAATTACTTAACAAAAATACAATGTCTATTAGATACAGTATTGTTTATAATTGAGAGATATTTTAAAATGTATACCCGTAAAAAGTGACATTGTTGAAATTGTTATTAAGGTAAAATCGAGAGTTTTCAATGTAAGTATAATGTTGTGCAACCGCAAAACTTAATGATGATGTGTCACGAATGTGGACATGTGAAAATTACAATGAAAGTAAAATCCTAATGTTGTAACATTACATTACGCGGTACTATTCTGGAGAGAGTAATTGTCAAGTACTTACAATGTACTTATGGATCTACTTAAAAGAAATTAAGGAATAAGTTTGTAAAAACGTACTTGAAATACCTAGAAAATCTATTTAATAATTTTGTTGGGAATTGGCGTTGAATATGTATAATATAGTATCCATGACTTATAAAGTTTATTCATATGGGCGCAATATACTACAAGTTTTAAAGGCCTATGGTTTTATAGCCTCATTGTACCTATCAAAAAGCAAAATTCCAGTAACTAATGAAGACCGTCCTGTACCAGTAACAATATAAAGAGATACGTTATCGTCAGCCTTTCAATGTAGTGTAGAGTACCTACTTACTACTGGAGCGACGGATAATTAAGTAATATTTAAAATGGCATTTCATATCCTTATCATTCAAACCGGAATCTCCGAAGTGGAAGGTCATATAAAATAAATAATGCAAAAGGGTATTTCTGCTCCACCATTAATTTGGTGGCGCAAAAATATCTTAGGACGGAGGTTTTACATTGTCTTAATCACGGATCTTAAAATTGTCCACACATTGTTGTAGTTTTTTAAGGCAGGTCGTTGCGTCCGTTAAGTCGTTCCGCCCGGTCGGCTCCAGTCCAGCAAGACATAAAAAACCTCATTAGGTTCGTACGGAGGACGAGACAAGGACGTCATGAAACGTATTGGAAAGCGGTAGGCATGACTCACAATCGAGGTCGTTGTATCAACAAGTATGTGTCTACGTTCAAATTCTGGCGTAAAAGTCGATTGTAGTGCTGCGAGATAGATTTCAGCTTTTAGCGTTAAGTTGCTACCTACGTTTCACTCAAGAATTTCGAAAGTGATGTAGAAGTTATTCATCTATCATACTCATAAATAATCATGTGCAGTTTCTTTTCAGATAATTAAAATACCCATTTACCGAGTTTCTTGGCCAACCAAAGCACTAGATGAAGAGATTTCAGACGCCGCAACTACTGGATTTTGGGCAAATATTTAAAAATTAACCATTACGCAAAACCCAAATATAAATCAAGAACATAATCCAATCAGAAAGATAAATTAAAAAATATTTTTAATATACTTACTACCATACATGAATCATATAATAACAAAGCATAGCTCATTACGCAATTGTTACACATAACCATAGCAAGCGACAGAGCGAGAAGTTTTTGTGCAGCTTCGATCAAGCCGCTTGATAAATGATCGCACCATGATGGAACACTTTTTATTAATATCAAACTTGCTCTCACAATTCGATCTACTGGTCCTATATCAATATTATTAACAGGTTGGTCTTGTATGGTATTCAGATTAGCAGGCTGATTGCTATTTTTTGTTATTCGTTGAGGGACAGGAAGATCTGTCACCCTAAAAGCAGACTTTAGAAATGTTAATCTTATATTATTACAAGGTTTTACTTGGGAACGCGAGCTATAGGTTAAATGGGTTCGACTATTTAATGTTTCGTCGAATTTTTGTGTTTAATTTTAAATATTTAATCTTAGAATGCAAAAATAAATTGAATACCTATTTAATCTTAGAATTCAATAGAAACAAAAAAACATTTGTATGAAGATAATATTTTTGTATGACAACACTGAAAATTATTTTCACGACAATTAATAAATTGATAGTACTTATCAACAGGTTACATTAGAATTACATCAGAAGGTGACTACAACCTGAATATTCCATGCATTTTCTTTCTTTCTCGGCGGCCATCTTGTTTTTTCAATCTCTTTAAAAAATTGTGCAGGAGTTCAAATCTCTACTGTACAATCATAGAAGAAGGCTTAACGTTAACACCTAAGACATGGCCGCCCAAAGCGGATTCCTTCACATTTGTAATGTTTAGTGCGTCGACTTCCGGTGTACAAAGAATATGACGTTAACACACGTGACGAGGAATTTTAAGTAAGCGTGGACAAGGGAATTTAATTCAATGGCCTTCGAGACGTTATTATTTAAATTTTAGATGTAACGGATTTTTCCATGCAATGTTATTTCATAGATCACAAGTTCAGAGATATATATTTTTTTGTATTGTCCGATTTTTCACCTTAGGACTCAGTTCTTATTATTGAATATGCCGTACCAAGCAGGAAATAAAGTGGAAGCGCTACCTACCTAATACCTACTAATAGTAGTGCCTCAGTACACTTCCCTTTTTACAATCAAATTGTAATTAAATATAGCATTAAAGTTGTCTGTAAACTGGACCTAGAGTTATACCAGTTAATTACTGGGTGACAGATTAGAGAAATTCTTTGTCGTTTCGCTGGTTAAGGGGGCCGGCTTAGTCGTGCTTCCGGTGATTTCTCTACTAATCTTTGCTGTTTCTAGATAGGCATTAAAGAGGCATCGTATTTGTATAAGGGTAGATCCTTTCATTATAATTCAGTGCCATAAATATATTCGATCTTCAATTATCTAACAATTGCTGCTGTTTTCGGACCTTATAATTTCCTACATATAGTTTTTGACACGACACCAAAATCCCAAATCTTCATAGATCTGTTAGTTTGAACCCTAATGTTTATGATTTAAATTTTAGGTAATTCGATTTTGTAGTCATTTTCACTACAATGATAAACGTTTAAAGTCTGATTAATTACCTGAAACTCTAGGGGTAGGTAGGTAAGTCCGAAAATAAACCTTCTGAGTAGAAGGAAATAAGCCACTTGAGAAGTAACGAAATAGACGTTCATTGTCCCATTATTCTTAGTTTATTTTGAAAACAATGGCTACCCACGTAAGACCCGGCGTTTTGTAAACGGATGCAACACCCCAAAATAAATTTCTGTAACGGATTGCGTCCTCATTAGGGTCAAGAATAAAATACTATGGTAGTTAGGTACGTATGACACGTTTTAAAACTTGAAATTGTTATTTTGTCTCTTGTTATCTAAATTGTATTGGAATTGTTTTTGGTCGCTGATTAATAAGTAAGAAAATATATATGTGGGGAGAGGGTTAAATCGGACAGATCAGATCGACCAGATCTTCAAGGTAAATACGTAAAACAGTGGCGTCAAGAATGATATACGTACCAGTAATTCAATTCTAGTAATCCACGATGCTCCCTCCGGCGTATAAAGTAACACTTTTTTATAAATGCTGTGTTAATCGTTGTAAAATCAGCGACAAAGCGAGAGACAGTGTCACGGTGGCTGGTAGCGCAAGCAGAGCGCAACGAGATATCGTTTCCGAGCCAAATGTTGATACCACTGATACCACCGGTACTAAAGTAGGTAGGTATGCGAATTAATGAAAATGCTTACTTTGTTTTGCAAGCTATTTACTTGTGCAGTCGGACGTTTATTGTTTTATTGCATTTACAATAGACAATGCACATTCAGCCCTTCCGGTATTTTTATTTTTATTTGAACCTGAACTATTCAAATCATTGCGTATGAATGCATAAGTATTTTAAGCGTAAGTTTCAATATTTTTGTGGTATAAATTGGCATACATACTTTAATGTCCTTGTACCATCATTCTATCGTTGCGTGAAAACCTTATCGAAGTTAGTTTCTTCTAATGAAGATTTTGTAAACAAATGACCATGTTACAATGTGACAGTTATTTTAGTTCAGATAGATACACATATAGAAACTGACTTATTTCTATAAATTAAATAGATAAAGCTACTGAAGATTCATACCTGACAAGTCATTACAAAACTGGCTCTTGAGCTCACAACGGGACATCGTCCAGAAATAGCTAACCAGTCCTAGAAGAGTACTAGGTTGTAAGCAATGTCACTCCGCAATACAATCGAGCATTGAAAAGATCAACTAGAACAAGCACAATCGTAGATTAAAATAAGTAAAAGTTAAGTAGCTTTCATTAAGTAATACGGAGTTTTAGGTGGTTAGTTAATGAAGGAAAATAATTTAAAAAGTAAGTAGTGTAAGATTTTTCGTCGTACACAAAATGTATGGGCCCATTTTTAATGCTTATCGACATTTTAAGTCTTCTAACCTTTACTTTATTTTCTAGGCTCTTTAAAACATAATGAATTTTTTTAATGGGTTAACCTACTAAGTTATACGCATACTTGCATAATTATGACATAAATTCACAAGAACATCGCTGAGGACTAATCAAGTTAAACTGTTAAATGAAACTTGAGACAATATAGATAAAGTAGATAGGTGCCATTAGTAGCATACTATGAGTACGTTAGAAAGCTCATTTTTACAGTTAATCGCTCCAGTAGAATTGAATAAAGCACGAGTTGTCACAAAGGAACAGCACGATCCATGTCCCGCTGCGAGGGCGAAGTGATTCGTGATCGTGAATAAAGGATTTCGTGATTTTTAGAACGTGATTTTCCTCGTGTTGTTGAACTTAATAAATTTCTATTAGTCACCCCTTTGATGGCATGGATGCTACATTTGTGCCACATACGTTGAATGTACATAAGTGCTAAACCAAAAATATTTCAGTTAAGGAAGAGGCAATGGCACACGAAAAATTTTATGGGCTTAAAATATATTGTACTTTGTCTTGTTTTCTAAGGTTATTTAGATTCTACCGTAATAGAAGCAAAAGTAATAAATTGATTATGTGATCAATGAATTCCGTTTAGGTTTTATGAAAGGTAAAACTTATGATATCATCAATTTCCGCAATGTTTTAGACACCTTGTGGGCAGTATTTTTATTGCTTAAATTTAAATATAATCTAGTGATTAATACGACTATAATGTCGCTGAATCACAAAACTTGTTCTTACTTTGATCGCTGATTTAACTACATCTGCTAAACAAACTGGTTCATTCATAAATACGAACATATCGTGTACCTAACTATACCCGCACCCATTCGCATGTGTTTATTATCATAAGAATCTCCGTTAATTGAAGGGGAAATGTCCAGATGTAAGGGTACCTACAAACCTACGTAGTAGATCAATACTAGGTACATCAAAGGATGGAGACCACATAATAATGGGTAAATTTCGAAAATATTTTTATGTAAAATAAAAATTAACAGGTAGGTACTTTATTGAAATCTTCTTGCAACTACTTTTGTTTATAATAGCAGTAATCCAACGTTGAGCCTATAGTCTTATGCAGCATTGAGATTATGTAATAGCTAGCATTTGCTGCGAATTCCGAACATCCGTTAGCACCAATCTCCTAGAGCTGATTGCAATGATTAAGGTTGACAGGTTGATAAACGATATACGCGACACAGAACACAGGACGACACTCATACGAAGATAGGTGTAAGACGCACCTGCAGTTAGTGGAAGTTGCGGACATCCGTTGACTATATCCGTGGAGTTGACTCGCTGTATCCGAGAGACAATTGCTATTAAACAATATAGGACGGTAGACCGTTATATGGTCGATTTAATACAGATTCTTATTGAAGGACTGCTTTGATCAGATACATTATTTGTGGTGTGGAACTATGCATTTATCTTTATAATTAAAGCAATAGATAGATCGATATAAGATAGATAGCAATAGATAGATAGTGTCAAATATGAAAATTCCGTCAGAAATCTCGTAAACAGAAATTCTAATTCAATGGTATTAGAGTTTGAGCATATTTAGTCATAGCAACATTTTCGACTGTCGTAATATATTGTGACTTAGAACCTTGGAGCTCGAGCTTCGTAAGACGAATATACTTACAAGAAGCGTTGCAACTTAGGACTGTTTAAGAATAGCAACGCAACTGCGGTCAACCTCATGTCCATAAGAGGCACAGTGGCACAGACCATATACCCATCAAAAAGATTGCATGTTACTAGGCGCAGATTACTTCCTCATGTGTTATAGTTATACAATGCGCTTTGTCCAAGAGGGGGCATTGTCAACACATGTCATTAGTTACGCAGATTCCAGGACGACACATTCCATCACTGAAAACGCTCTTACACTCACCTACTCTTTCCGAAATATTGTCAATATTCACTACAATTATTTTGTTAAAAATTAACAACAATTAGGTGGGTATTTACTACAAATTACGTTATTAACATAAAAGCAAAAGTTTATAGTGTCTTGTGGAAAGACGTTTTTTGGTCTATTTTTTTTTTCTCAAAAAATACTTTTTACAAAAATCTTCTTAACTTACGAATAATATGATAAATCATTGATCAAATAACAATAGTAAAGGAATTTACATCTAGGGAGATCGTATTCCGTATAATATATTGCCTAGATATAAAGTTCATTCCTTCACCTTTTAATTCGTAATAAATGTCTGGCATTTATTGCGTTGTTCTCCCAGCAACATTAAATGAGGTTTGTGATTATACTTTATTCAATTCGTGCAAATCGAGCACGAAATGAAAGATTTTTGCATGAAGCGTGTCGAATTTAGACGAATTCTAACTATCCTCAACAAAAACGTTACAATCGTTAATACTATTGCAAATGACAGACTGATGTTTACTACAAAATTAATTATTATTTCACTTCGAACATATTTTTGTGTAAAAGTACCTATACCTTTTATTGTCTGTAGGTAGTAGGTACCTACACTACCTACTCGTTTTTTTTTATAACATGTGAGTAGCAAACGAGCTTGCAGTCCACCTGATGGTAAGTGGTCACTGCCGCCCATGGAC
>DWPV01001820.1:0-19158 GCA_018251915.1 Urbanus proteus proteus
CTTACTAATATTATAAAGCTGAAAGTTTGTGAGGATGGATGGATGTTTGTTACTCTATAATTTTAGAACGGCTAAACGGATCTGAATTAAGTTTGGTACAGAGATAGATTGTTGTTTCGAGTAATATATAAGCTATTTTTTATCTTGGAAAAATGTACGGTTCCTGTGGGATAGATTTATTTGTTTTTCACAGAGCCTACTATATTTACATGAACATGTACGAGTATATGTATGTATATTACTAGTGTTTAAATATGTATGCCTTTTGACTTCTTTTGACGCGAGTGAAACACGGGGATAAGCTAGTAAGTACTATGGTGATTTTATTTTGGTAGGAGTAATCATTATCTCTCTCTATGTCTCTTCTTTCTTTTTAACTTTTTAAGTAAATTTCTTTTTAAGTGATTCGAGAATGATTAAGTAGTGCCAATTCTACTTCGCTTTGCAGGTTTGCACTACAGTACCCGTAGGTCAAGCCTCGACATAAAACCATGGTTATTCTTTTTTATAAAAAAATACAAACATGTATTTTCAGTTAAGTCATATTTTTAATCGGATGACTACCAAACGACTATATGAATTTTAACATATATTTGCGCGGAAAGCATACATTATAATTTGAAACAGGTACTCACGCTGCGGTTTCAGTTTCGCTGTGACCACAATCAATGCAACTACATAGATTGAAATATCGACAATTAAGACATTAAATTCGCGTATCGTGAACACCCGTTACATATTATAATGTACCTAATGACTATTTATTAACTAAGTTAGGAGATAACAGCAATCTATACTCGAAATATTTTTATTATTTTCTGCCTTTGTTGTTGGCTGGAAGAGAATGCTTCTTAGCATTAAGCATGCCTTTTGTACCACTGATTTTTTAGGTCTAATAAAGCTTAAATAAATAAATAAATATGTACATACAACGTATTATACAACCTAACTTTAATATTCCAGAGCGTATGTAAATTTTTATTCCATTAACTTCTTCAACATCCACTTACATCTACATATTCGCCGTGCCAGCAGAGTACATAGAATTCCGGATGCGAGGAAGCCTCAAGGGCTCTTAACCCATTACGAACCGTGGATTTAAAATAGACATAAACGCCCCTATAATTATATACTAGTTTATTTGGTAGTGCTAGTTAGTTATCCTGGAAATATAATTTAATAAGGGTTATGAGCATTTTATTCGTATTTTTTATAAGATTCTCATGCTTTTTTTATGCAAAATTGATCTACTTCTGCTTCGTAACAGCAGTGTAAATACTGCAAAAGTAGTGTATTTTGGTTTAAAGGGTGTGTTAACGGAGAAAAGAATATTTGGGGCATTGCAACTTAGTCCTCAGGTGTAGAAACGCACCTGCGGTCGAACCCAGGTAGCACTGTGTTCTTATCTGGGGTTGATCACAGAAGGCCATGGACAGCAGTGGCCACTTACCATCAGGTCGACTGCATGCTCGTTTGCTATTTCCATCATATAAAAGAAGACTGCGCCTTTTCTACCAGATGAGACCGCAAATACAAACCAATAAATATAAATAAAAGCCAGAATAAAATATAATACTAACCGTAATAATTCTAACTTTTGCCGTAATTTACGCATATTATATTTAGGTCAGGCGTAAAATACTATCCGAGCTGCCAACCGATTCTATTTTTCTCCTCAATATCTCACAATATGACCTTTGCAGGTCATTTTCACGGATCAGTTGCTTCTATTATCATATCGGATCAAGGCCGAATACAGAAAGGGGAAAGTTCATGTTTATGTAATTTTCTTAACTTATCCCAAGAAATATAGAATGCCTGATAAATTATATTAATGTTGGTACTAGTACTAGATGAGCTAGGCTACAGTTCATCTCATTAAAATATTTACTATGGTGTTAATACGTTAGGGTAAACAGATTTTTCATCAAACAAAAAAACCGCATCAAAATCCGTTTCGTTGTTTTAAAAATTTAAGCATAAATAGGGACGGACAGCGGAAAGCGACTTCGTTTTATACTAGGTAGTGAAGTAGGTAGGTAGTGCTACGACCTGGATAATATAATATTACTTTGGTTAAAAACGGTGACAAAACTTAATACCGTAAAACGTAGGTACTACAATCAACCCACCTGGTAATGAGTCTACTTAGATACATCTTTTATCAACCCTGACTACATTGAAAACTCTACTGAAGGTTATAAAGTACTTATTTATATATTTATTAATTCATTCGTTCGTTCGTTCGTTCGTTTGTTTGTTTCTTTGTTTATTCATTTACTTATTGATAAAAATAACGGCAGAACCAATTACACTTATAAAATATGTCGCTAATCTGATAACATACTTTCTTTCTTTCTTCTTTACTAAACCCTGAAAATGTATTTAACAGAGCTTGATAAATTTTATAAGGCATACATAGGTCCATTTCAGTACCTACCTTCAATAAATATTTAATATATTCTCGGTAACAAGCGCACAAAAGGAAAATTTACTCATTAATTCACAATGAGTAAAATATTCCGTGTCAACCTTCACGTAGGAACACCTGTGAGGCCGTTGTTAAAATAAAGCTCAAACGAGCTTAAATGAGCTTTTATTTTTATATTGTTTTCAGCCTTAATTATCGGGTTTCAACAAAGCGAGCTGTTGGTATCTTAAACACGTATGTATGGTAATGGACACTATTTTATAGGGCCCTTGTCACGCACGACATGTATACAGGGTGAATTTTTCAAGTATGCGTGGATGGGGAAATCCGAAACTATAAGGATAAGCGAAAAATCCTGAAGGGACATACGAGGCCGATTTTGATGAAAACTAAAACTGCATAATTAGTTTTTCAAAAAATTAATAAACTTTGAAGGAGTCTTTTTATGCATTTTTGAACAATAATTTGTTACAAGGTTACCTAAATTTTCTGCCTGTATTCAGAAAACCGCTATAGGACAAAATCAAAATTATATAAAACCCAGATAACAATTTTAAAGAAGTATATTTATTGTATTGAACAAAAGTGTGTACATTGCAGAGCCTAAATCATAACGCAGGCTCTACGCATTATTTCCGTAATAAATCCTAATTATCTAACATGTATGTGGGAAACACGCAATAATCCGGATTTACGTTCAGATTATGTAACTGAGACGTTGCGCCATGTTTTGCGGTCAACGCACAAGGATAACTTACTATTAGCAATAAACATACATACATACAAATATAGGTAATTTATATGTAAATTGCGTTGCTAAAACCGCGGTAAAGACACTGGTTAATACATGTGATATATTATCTTAGAAACAAAAACCCGAGAGCTTAAAACCTCTATTTCAATTGTCAGGCACCATATTTATTCACTTATATAATTATATCTTTAAATCACTATGACAAATGAAACGAATCCATTTGCCAGTCAAGCCATTTGGGTTTTAGGGAGTGCCAAATAAATGGACATAAGAAACATATATATATAGAAACATATTCTCGAACAAAACATTACCCTCCTTCTGACGCAGTGAGGAAAAAATATAGATGTGCCTGATTTTTTTATAATATGTTTGAAGTAGCAAACGAACATGCAGTCCACCTAATTGTAAGTGGTCCCTGCCAACCATGACATCTGTAATCAACACAGATAAGATCAAGGTCCTACCTGAGGTTGACCATAGATAAGAATGTCTCCCATACAACAGAAAATAACTTCAACCATATCCAAATAACCTATGTTAAAGTATGGAAGAGTTCTCATATCCTGAACTTCACAATTTTTCATCTCTATAACATGAGTAAAATATGCCTAATCCAGGGCCATCCATGCTTGAGTTATTTTTTGTGCCTACTTAACCGGGGATCAAATCCTAAAGTTTCTGCTGTTAAAATCCCACATAACCTTAATTTGCCACTTCATTTACAAAACATATTAAAGCTAATCTGATGTTTTGCAATTTAAAACGAATATTATGACGCAAATTCATCGCAGTACTTTTTCAAAATTAAGCAGCAAAAAATGAACGCGCGGCTCCAATGTATCTAGATTAGCGTGACGCCAGATACTCGAATGTCTCCTTTATTAAATGCCAGGGTGAATGATCATTCATAAGCCGGATTATGTGACATTATACATCATTATAATACCTTTGGAACTAGCAAATGAGTATGCGGTTTACCCGCGTTTAAAAAGTAAAAAAGAATACAAATCTAAACATAATGGTCATCCCGCTCTCCGGCGACGGCATGCGCATGCGCGTGGAGCGCGCGCTAATAGTTTTTTTTAATTAAATTAGCCTATGTTACACCTTAAACCTTCAGGTATGATTCAGTGAAATTCCCATCAAAATCGGTCCAGCCATTTAGGAGACAAACAGCCAAACAGATAGACAATTTTTATTTAAATGCATTTTTGTTGAAGGTATCGTGTATACATTCATATGCATTGCATTAAGTAAAAAAATGTAATTTTGGAATCACAAACAGACACTTCAATTTTATTTATTTGTATAGATCAAGTAACCACTGCTGACTAATCAACCCCAGATGAGCTCAGAGTCAAACCAGGAATTGCCCGACAGTTTGATAAGACTCAAAAGACAAAAATTGACCTCAATCAGGATTGGCCGCAATTAAACAAAGGAGGGTTCTACCCAAAATACTTTCTAAAAATAAAATACCTGAAACTACAATTTAGCTTATACGTAGGTCCGATAATTTTGTTCATGTATTTTTGCCCTTATAAAAATGTAATTTGATAGTTTCTTTTTACAATATTGAAAAAGCAAACCAGTAAGGAGTCCACCTTATGGTAAGTGATTACTACCACCGACATCTACATATAAACAACTTCATATAGAACAATTACAGATGCTAAATCCTGAAGATAAAAAAATATACGCGTCGAATAGATAACCTCTCTTCCTTTGGGAAGTCGGTTAAAAATTGTCACCTCATCCGAAACTTAGCCGGCAACAACACCCTACAACTGAAACTTAAGAACTGCTTTACGTTCTAATAAGTGAACTATTACGAAGTCAGTTTTTAATTAACACTATTAGTAAACAGGCGTTATCTTGTTACAGAAAAGTTAACTTTGCTGCCTTAAAAAAGTACAGTGCGCTTTGCTTAGGAACGCGCATAATTGAATAAAAGCACGGCGTAACAAATTGAGCCGTTGAGCGTAAGTCAACGTAAGGTGCGTTTATAATGAAGCAGTTAATTGTTGCCGATAGGTAGTGCAATATATCGGAAGCTATAAAAACGTTGAACATATTGGGCCTAAGGGTAAGTGTTAAGTGGTAAGTAAGTAACACTCATTGATATCTTTGGCAAATGAAAATGGAATCTTAACAAAAGTTGGTCCAAACGTTGCTGACTTTGAGGACTAACTTGGTACACTTCCTATAACTTTTGCATTAACAAAATCTTCAAATTAACGTACTTCTTAGTGCTTTACACTGTTACCGCAAATAAACGATGATAACCATTCTAAGATATTAAAACTAAACCATTTGTTGACTTTCATTCTTTAACATATTAAACCATTTGTTTGGCAATTTAATGAATACAATGTAGTTATAATAAAATAGTTATACAAATTACTTTGTTTTTAATTCACTCAGTCCTATCGGAAATCTGCTATGGAACCCAGACTCATTATTTTCTTGTAACGACTCTAAAGAAGTTTAATCACCAGTTATTTTTATTTCCGCGTCTCTATAAACGTACCCATACGTGGAAATATTCCAGGCGTAAATTCCAGACAGCAAGACCGCTAAACGGATTAGTCCGCAACAAAATACTTTCAGCCGTTTGTAAACATTCATGCTAATTCACTTGAAACGGATAAAGTTGGCTAATTTTCAGGTCAACTTTTTATGTGGAATTTATTTTGATAAACTTAAGTTCTATGGTACCTATTAAACGTTAAGCTGACTCTGCCACCGATAGTCAATTAGATCTAGCAAAGTCTGCAAGAACTTTTCTCTAATAAATATACATATTCGTTGTAAACCTTAAATAATTCTATTTACCACAAACAGTAGTATAGGTTTGAAGAAATTCGTTAGTTAAAGAAATTGCGTTGAAAAAAAACAGCGTAATAATGTTATTTTATCTTGATACTCCCTTGAATGAGAAATTTTGATACACAATGGGAATTTGAAAATTTATCATCGCAATCAAAATATTCTTTAATAATAATGATTCTTGCTACACTTCTATCTAGGATTTTTTCTGTGTCGTACCATAGACATATTGAAAGACGTAGAAAAAACCTAGAACATAAATAACAAGTCATAATTTAATGGTGACCCGCTTGGCGGAGCGGTTACCATACCTGTCTGAAGCGCAGTGGGTCCCGGGTTCGATTCCCGACTAGACAGATATCTGAACGATGAGTTTAGATTTCTGTTGTGATTGATATTTGTGTAATCGTCTTTGTGTGTTCGTGGCACCTACACAGGAGAAAATTCTGCTATTAGTGTAGAAACCATTTTTTTTTTTAATTTTTACTGCCAGGCCGAGGATCGAACACGGAACCCATTGCGCGTCGGACCGGTATAGTATCCGCTCTTACACACAGATCGTCAAATCGTCTGCAACTACTCATGTAATCAAGTAATACAACAACCACATTAGATGTATCATAAAATGAAGGTATATCCGCAACATTGCTTTATGGTCAGTCTAGTTTAGTAGCGCAATATAAAGACTATAACGGACAGACTGTTGACATGAGACTCACGTATAGCGGGTATTTACGTTCTGATTAGGTTAAAGTACAGTTAGTAACATTTAGGGAAGTCTGTTTCTTATTTTAAAATATCCAACTGTTTCTGTAGTTTAAAGGGAGAAATGAAAACTTATTAAATAAAAGATTTTTTCGTTCTAGTCGAGATTTAACCATTTTATGAATGTTTTTACAAAATCAAAATCTCTATCTAGAATGTAAATCTAATAATTATTATATATTTGCATGCAAAAGAGATGAACGTATTGAAATATATATTCATAGCACAGTGATATATCAAAAAATATAGCTTCTGGCCATAGTTTTAACGTATAGCCACATTTCGTACTTTGAAAATAATACTACCAATATAATGTACACTTTATTTAAAATTTAGTAATTTTAATACAAAATTAAACATGCCATTGGCAGGACTAGATGCAATATTTATGCGTATTTAGTAATAGAAATACATTCATTAGAAGGTCATTTCTTCTATTTCACATTATATCCCTATAAACTTTTAAGAGAATTAACCAATCAAAGAGAAATAAGTTTCTGACATAAGCCATGTCCAAGACGGTGTGGTTTTTGTCAAACTAATCTAATATTGTGGATATAGCAATAAAGTTGGCGAAGCCACGTAAATAATAATTATGGGGTCGTCCATCTTATGTTTCAATCAACGTATTTTCGTACCGTCATGAACAATAGGATTATTATGGCTTTATTAGTGTTGGGCGTAATTATTGTATTAATTTTGGAAAATAATTATATACTAGCCGTTACTCATTACTTTGTAGGGACAACAGAACTAAGTTACTTAAGTTACCAAAGTTTTTGTTTCGATGACAGGACTAAGTTATGTAAATTGGGTTTAGTTGGTCAACGTTAGCCTTTTTTGTTAAAGTAGAAAATCAACTGTAAGCAACATCATAAATACGTTTGTGTTCTCTCTGAAGTCAATTGTAGGAGCGTTACTACTTCCGAAGACTAAGTTGATCGCTTCATAGTAAAATAGGGTTCTCAAAGACATTATTACTAGTTCATGGGTTATGTGGGTGTCATCGAAGAGTAAATGCATAAATACTGTATTTATTAGCCACACACTTCTAATAAAACAACCACCAAATTCTAATAAAGCAAGAACTGCTTCACGTAAGAAATTGGCGTGGAGATAGCAGCGCGACTCGTCCGGCAAGCGACCCCGGGAAGGACGGCGTTATGTGTGGTCGCCTACCGTCGTAAACACCAGATGATGTGGGTTGAGCCAACGCTCTCCGTGGCAGAGAGCCTGAAATGGGCATCGCACTTTAAGGACTTCGGCGAGGATCCAATGGAGTTCCCGGAGTCCCGCTGTCGAGCACTGTGGACGGCCACCGGGGGTTTTAGTGCGCTAAAAATCCAACATAACCTAGCGTTGATCCCAAAGCGTCGGGTACCTTTTGAAGGTTTCCCCCCATCATCAAAAAGAAGAAAAGCACCGCACGGTCCAACCGTACTCATTCTACCACCCGGCAGAAATCATTCAATCAACCACATAGTCTATTTGGAGTTACAATTAATGGCTTCAACTGTATGCTTAATTACTATTAAATTTCATAAAGCGATTTAAAGCTGTGACTAAAAGTCTAAACAACCCAATACTAAACTCATTATAGCAGTGCGCATTCGCAATAGTGACCATAGGAACTCGCATACGAGTTTCGCATACCAGAAATCAAATACTAAACAATATAAAGTTTGTATTGAAACTCGAACAAACTCAATACCACTCGATGTTTTGCGATGTTCCGCGCCCGCAGTTGAAATAGCAATCATTTGCTCAAAGCGGTCCAAATACTTGCTACTTGCATCTACGGTAGCTAGGGTTGGCACTACCCGATATATAAATATAATATTTTATGTAATAAAAGATTTATAAAAAAATTATAAAAGATAGGAAGGAAGAGTTATGAATGGTTTAAATTCGATCCGCGAGGCGGAGCGGTCACCATACCGGTCTGAGAAACCCGGGTTCGATACCCGGTCAGGCAGATATCTGATTGATGAATTTAAATTTTTGTTCGGCGACTGAGTGTTTGTGTATTTGTGTGAAAGTACAGGAGAAATGGGCCTATGAGTATAGACTTCATTCATGAAAATTTGGTCACATTCCTTGTCCTAAATCTGACATCACTCTAGTTACTTGTATAATTCAGAATGTGGTCAGAATTTATAGTTATAAAGGATTGTCCTTGTACATGAAACATTTTATTGGAAGTATTATTTTATATGCCTAGCAGCAATAATCTTATGATGTTGTATTCTGATTGCGATATCGCCGATACACGTTTTCGATGTTTTTTAACTCAGTTCATAAGATAATGTACCTATACATAACTGACAGATAAGACTTCAATTATCTTTAAGTTACATTTAAAATCAGAGGATTATGATTTTGTCATAGCTAAGGGTGTAAACAGGTCAAAACACTTATTAAAAAATTAAGTTTATTACCAATTAAGACTTTAGCTTTAAAAAAATATTTCGATCATATAAACTACCACAAAATCAAATTTATAATTATCATATCTACATTATTAGTGGCAACCCTAGCTAATATGAGCGAAAACAAACGTAGCCAGAACACTGAACGCGTGGCCCGGATAACTCCACATACGTCGGCTTCGTCGGAATCTCGTCCGTTGTTCTAATAAAGATGTATTGTTGTTTGTAATCTATGTATTTAGTGATGTGCTGTTAAAATGTATTCTTAAGATATTTAAGAAATTTCAGGAAGGAGTCATTGGATCGCCACCTGATGGTAAATGGTCACTATAACCCACGCAGATGTCCTGTGATATACCCACATAAGATGACAATCCTACCTGAGGTCAGCGGTTGCTACCCCTGAGTATTAAAATGGTCCGTCTCAAATAAGTATATCTTATCAAACTCTTCAGACCAGAACACATCACCGCCGAAGACTGTTGAAGAACCATGTAGAACTGTAATCTGGTACGGGCTCAATGCTACCCTTAACCATCTATAAATCAACCCTTAAATAGAATTTGTGTTCTTAGATCAGTCAAAGATACATTATTACACGTGGAGACCAAGTTGGGACTCATGTATTCGTATTTGCTTTACCACTTAAAATTATTACCGCAGCAGAATACAGCAATACAAATATATTGTTAAGAAAAATTAAAAATATATTTGTCAATAAAAATAATCTTAAACAAAGTAAGCCATACAAATTTTTGCAGTAATAATTTAAATCTAATTTACAGCTTTTTAGTATGGAAACGTTAGAAATATTTCAATTTTATCAGTAAGCAACTTGTTAAATTTATTGTATACGTAGCTATTTCAAAACTATCGATAACATTATCCACATTGGATACACAAAAAGAAGGTCTACAAAATAATTTAATAATTTTAAAATCCCGACTTTAATTTATCGACATTGCAGTCCCATCACTATTTTGTCCATTATAGTTGTGGTATATCTGTAAGCGCGAGTATGGGCAGGGTTAATTAAAAGTTTAATAATGAACACAAAAGTTACTCCCAACCGTTGTGGTTCAATTATTATGTTTTGTGTGATGTTAAATATTTTTAATCAGTATATTACGCTAGGAGTAATTTTGGTGTTTTACAAGTTGTAATAAGTTTCGTTTATTTATTTAATAAGAAAAACTAAGGTTGATGATATGGTATATATATGTTGAAGCATGAAATGAGAATATAGCCCACCTTTTATTATTAGTTTTTAACTAGTCCTCTAGATGGTATATAATGTTGAACTGAAATATTAGATAGGTAATAACGCAAGCACTACAATCCGTGAGACATTATTATTATTAAGACCTTATTTAACGAATTATTAATTGTAATAACCTAACCTAACCTAACTCCTTATTAGGAATTGTCTACCTTGAGTGCCAACAGTCCTCTTCGCAGCGCTAGGGTCGGCCACCAGGGGGTTTTAGTGGGTAAGATCCCCACATAACCCGGCGTCACTCCCAGGTCGTAGGATACCTTTTGAAAGTTTCCCCCTCGACAACAAAATAAAGCACATGTCTACCTTATGGTAGACCCAATGATTGCAACTGTCAAATTGCAATAATTGCAAAGGCCTCTTAAAAGATACTGAACAATTTGTATGAGACTCTATATAAAAACTGCGTTAATATATCCAATTGGAACAAAGCAAAAAAATACACCAAAATTACGCCATGATAATGAAGGTTCGAGGAAACAATTTTCAAATTTTGAAAGCTGAATTGTCCCGGAATTCGTCATCGTTCCGGACAGCGGTGAGAGTTCTAATGAAATTCCCAGTTTCCCTTCAGAGAATATGGTCGGTGAATAATATATCAGGTTCCTGATTAGCACCTTCAGCTGCACGGTACGAAGAAGTTTAAAATTTTACTCGTAGCAAACGTAAGATATGCAAACTTTAAAGGTGTTATGTAGTAACTGATTTCCGCGGTTTCACCCAAGCTAAAAAAGTAAAAAGGAATACTTATCTAAACATAGGTAATATCTCGCTCTCCTGCGACGGCGACCATATGCGTGATCATAAATTAAAGTAGCCTAAGTTACGCCTTCGACCTTCAGCTATATTCCAGTGAAATGCCGTCAAAATCGGTCTAGCCGATTAGAACATTACCTCAGCCAAACAGACAGACAGACAGACAAAAAATGCATTTTCGTTATAGGTATCGTGTATACTCTCATATACATTGAGTACTGTTTGTTCAAAAAATGTTATTTTGAAATCACAAACAAACACTGAAATTTTATTTATTTGTATAGAATATTCTAACGGCGTCACTGTCACACTTCTTTCTATCTAATAATATCAGCTTTACGCGCTGCTGTGTTCTGGTTTGTAGGGTGTGGTAACGGAGACATACTTATCGGAGGCGTTCTTACTTCTACTTAGTCATCAGTCTTAGGCAGTCTTGTATTCCTTATTGCTTATAAGTGGATCGAACAGAAATATCAGAATTTTACTTTTACTCTTGTTTATCACGTGGTAAGTATTCAAGATCACTACCAAAATTAAATACGTTAAACTATGTAAAAGTAGCAGTAGTATGTAAAGTTAAGTAATTAAGTAAGATGATCATAGGCAGCGGTGGCCACATACCATCGGGTATACTGTGTATGATGCGATTTTATACTTCTACCCTACAACAAAAAAAAGGACGGCTACCACGCGTCTACCTTCCGTAAAATATATTTACAGCAGAATGAATAAAAAGTTATAAATTTAATCACGGTACCTTCGACTTCTGTGCACTCAGCGAGATGTAGCGCGCCATACGGGATCTTATTACGAACTTATTCGCTGTAATAGAGTTACTAGTCTTCTTGCGAGTAAGCAAAATATTGGTGCCAATAAATTTGTTTTATTATTGCGAAATGTAGGTCGATTTGTTTTGAGCGCATACGTCACTACTATATCTGCACTATGAGTCAGTCGTTGTTAGACCGCTGGTCAGGACAGACGTGGCGTTACACTAACGAGCGCAATAATATCAGTGTTATAGACACAACAGTTATATAACAAGTGCTTTCATTGCTAAGGGCTCGTGCTGAAAAAAAAATGTATCAGTAGTATATACTCTTTTAGTAGAACGGAATATGTTTTATTCTTGAAAACTTATTGTTCCCTCTATTTTATACTACTTTAAATATTTTACTTAATCCTTGAGTAAAATAATACAATATTAGTATTGACATATAAATGACATCATTCATTTCGTACCCAAAAATGAAAGTGACGGCCAGAATAAAAAATAGTAGATTCTTATTAGAAACAATGTCCTGAAGATTTTTTACTATGACAAGGAACGTCTACGATTTACCCCCCGGCTGCAACCCCATGTAGAAATATTGTTTCCAATAGAAGACTATTGAAACACATTTTTTAAAAAATTATAATATCGTGTATTCTAAAACAGTTCGCAGCTTTTCAGTTCAAATTATTTGAACGTATATCCCCGTTACCCAAGGGCGCGGTACATTTGCGAGCCCACTAAACTTTGACATGTGGTAAAAGAACCGCCCGCCCTAAGCTATACACGTAAAGCCTACTTTTTGTTTTTTCTTATCACGTTCCAGGTAAGCCCTTTATAGATTACGACTAACGGCTGCGACACGATTTTTTACAGTTTTTAGTATTAAGTCTTAAGTAGTAGATTGTTTTCGGGATTTTAGTATTCTTAAGCTGTTTTCATAAATGATTCATAAGAAAAAAATACTTACAGTTTAATACATTACTATTATATACAGTTTAAGACACCATAATGTTCTGTTCCCCACGATGAATATATTGAATTGAATTGAATATTAAAGTTTACTCCATACGTAGTCATGTGAGACAGATATAATTTTCTCACAAACGGAGTTCTTAAGTTGTTGTAATAGTTTTAAAACAAGTAACTGAATCAAAGTAGTTATCTGCTGGAATATAATTACAAATCTAATTGTAGATATAATCCAGCTCTCCATATCTTATATACATACATACTCTCACTTTATTACGTGTATATATAGTGTAATGTATGTCTAATAATGTGACAAATGTCACAATAATATTAAAATTATGTATATATGTAGTTACATTAAATTGCACATTCATTTTAATAAAATTTATTTGTAGCAGTAAAAATAATTGCTGTAACGTAAACTTAATTAAGATTGAAAACGAATTACACCTAAAACTGTTTTACTTCTAAAACGTCGTTCAATCTAAAGGCCTCCAGATTAAATTACAAAGAAAATAAGGTAAGAATTGTCTCCCTGCCTTTTTAAATAATTTACATAAAGAAATCTTCGGACTATTCTTGAAAATATTTTTATATTTTAGTCTACATAGAGCACGTGTCGGGTATTCGGGACTTATACAATTTTCTTCGCTTTTCACGAGGGTTTTATTAGTAAGTTTTAGCCTTGCATATTTTATGCTAAGTTTTTACGTAAATGATTTTGTCTTTCACCTGAACGATGGTAGAGCTCTTTGTGGTTCGACTCCGGTGGCACCATCACCACATCTATTCCTACTAATAACAACAGTGTTAAGCACTGCTGTGTTCTGGCTTGAAGCGTGTGGTAAGGAAGACATACTTATTAGAGGCGTTCCAACTTAGTCCTCAATCGCACGCATTAGTGACCAACCACAAGCAAGACTTTGTTCTTATTTGAGGTCGATTACAAATGTCTATGGGCGGCAGTGGCTACTTAGCATCAGGTGGACTGCATGCTCGTTTGCTACTTCGATCATATAAAAAATGCTAAGTTTTTATGTACATGTAAACTGAGATGTGTTACATAACGATGGTTCCATTCATAGTTACTGCAAGTGAAAATTTATTACTAACTTGAAATAAAGTTCAGTAAATCCGCTACGCCTTGAGGTGAACGTTGTACTCTGAACACAGATGAATTTATTACCGTTAGACTATTAGTAAGTAATAAATTCATAACCATAGTATAATAGTAATTATTATAACATTAGCTGATCCCTACGGAAAAAAGGAAAACTTACTACTTATCTAAACATAAGTAACATCCCGCGCTCCCGCAAGGAGGCCCGTACGCGCGTAGCGCGCGCACTAATGCTTTTTTCGAAAATTAAAGTAGCCTATGTTACGCCTTGGACCTTCAGCTATCCTTCAGTGAAAGGCCGTCAAAATCCGTCCAGCCGTTTAGATGATTACCTAAGCCAAACAGACAGACTGAGAGACAGACAGATATGTTTTTAATTGCATTCTCGTTATAGGTATTGTGTATTTTTATATGCATTGAGTAAAAAAATGTTATTTTGAAATCACAAGCAGACACTTCAATTTTATTTATTTGTATAGATTTAAAACTGCGGTGGCTATTCTGAATATTTCAATAACTCTTGTCAAAATTCGTCAAAACTGTCCATCCAAGCAGACACATCACATGTCCCTAAACTTCCTACAGAACGTCATAAACTAAAAACAACTTTCTGCTCCCTAAAGTAACTTGACTGAACGTAAATATTTTTAAGGGAAAAATCCATTAATTCGGGGTTCCGTCCCATTTTCCCCGTATAGAATTTCCGCCTATCTATTTATTACGCACTCCGAAATGCGCTCAGGAAGTTCTTTTAAAGGGAAATCAAACAAAGGCGAGGTTAGCTAATGCATTAGAAAAATATAGAGGAAAACATAGGGATAGATTTGATTTGATTTTTTTATATGATCGAAGTAACAAACGAGCATGCAGTCCACCTTATTGTAAATGGCCAATGTCGCTCATGGACGTCTGTAATCAACTCCAGATAAGATCAAGGTCCTCCCTGAGGTAGAGCATAGATGCGTTGTTACCCCTGACGACTGAGCTGGAACGCCTCGGAAAGGAAATTGAATTAACGATGTGGGAAAGAATTGCGATGACACCTACATATCCACCAACACGCATTCGGCATTATTGGTGAACTATCGCAAGAATCCCCCTCATTCTATGGGAACCACCCTTTTGCCCTGACCTAGCTTGCTAGTTGGGACCTCAGCAGATGTTTATGTATGGGTCATAAAGACGCTGCTACCCGACTTCTGAATTTCGTTCCTTTGTTGCTTCCTACAACATTCACGGGAAGAAAAGAGGTCATGCTATATATTTAAGACTGACATCACACAGCAACACAGTAAAGCATAAGATCTAAATTAGCTTGCTGAAATCCGAATTATGTAACTAGAATTATGCATTCTAATAGAGGTCATATAGCAGAAATGGTTTTTAAAGATTGTTATACCCATATAAATACCAAAAATATTTAGTTATAACAAGATAGAAACAGTTCCCAGAAATAATGTCTTCCGAAATGAAGTGGTACAAAGATTTCAACAAGTCTCCCCTTCATTTATTTTCTAATGAAGGAATCTTTTATTATGGGAGCGATCCATTACTCTACTCCAAATTAAGATTAATGCGGTTAGGTTCGGGTCTGCAAATCGTAAAGAAAGTATCAGGTACGGTTCCCTTGAAACATTAATTTACGGTATTTGCGATTGCGTTAGGACGTGTCGTAGTGCGAGCGAGAAGCGAGTTAGCGGAACTCAAATGAAAATTAGAAGAAAAATTAAATTTCTGATTTTAAGAGAATTTAATATTCTCTTTCCATTAGATTTTGCTCAACTTCTTTGCTCATCGTTGCCCGAAGAATCGCCCGAAGAAAGAAGAATTTGAAGTCATCTCTATGTAGAGAGGGACTTTACTGCTTCTCAGGATTAAGATGGTCGCCTCATAATTTCTTGTAAGTTAGCCGACATCCACCAAAATTTAAGAAATGTTTCATAACAATATTTAAGTAAAACTTATACAACAATATTTTATTTAACAACTTGTACAATATTTAAGTACACTTCATAACAATATTTAAGTACAGAATGTTATAGTTGAACTAAAACCCTTTGAATTTATGACATTAATTTATGGTGCAATAAATATGAATAGCATTTTTTATTAGTTTGATCTTTATTTTATGAATAAAAATGTTATAAATTACCAAAAATATTTTTCATTAATTTATTACAAATTGTAATAAAAATAAAACTGTTCTTTGATTTCTCACATTACATTATTACAGCACATTTTAAACCATTTCCTACATAATTTATCCTAGTTATTTTTTTTATTAAAAATGGTTACTTTAGGAAAACACGAAATTGTTTATCGCTTATCGCTTAGCCATTTACAGTACGACACATACCTCAACCTCACACTTGCGACCGTATAAATAATAAGTGATACGTTTTCCTTTCACGGGGACTAAGTAACACGTAACCACGTAACGAATGGATCTGCTGAAGGAATTCGATACAATACCTTTTTATGTGTACTAGGTTTTACCCGCGACTTCGTCTGCGTTGATAGCTATTTTTTATATTTATTATATACGGAAGTAGCAAACGAGTATGCAGCGCACGTGATGTTAAGTAGCCACTGCCGCCCATGGACATTTGTAATCAACTATAGATAAGATCACAGTCCTACCTGAAGTCGACCAAAGATGCGTTGCTTCAGGACTAAGTTGGAACGCCTCAAATAAGTATGTATGTCCCTCTCATATACATGTTTATGTACGAGTAGTTGTCTGTCAAATTAAAATATCTAGACAGTATAATAAACTAGTCAAGATTAATATCTCTTTATCATTATGATAACGAGATATAACCAGATTGTAAGTCTAATCATAAACTTTCAAGTACTTACCTTAAATAAAATAGGCCTAGTGGATTTTACATTATGCGTAAACAAACAGACAAATTGCAGGTTTATAATATAGATATGTATTAAATTTTACCGCATTCGTACGTACAATTTATCTTACGTGTCAATTAAAGATATCATTTATCACATTCTGTACAAATGTTACTCAATAAATAATATTAATGTATCGTTGAGGTAAATTAAAATACTCGTGTATTTTTGTATTTTTTTTAATTGTAATGCTGTTATTTAAGTGACATTTTATGTAATAATGATAACGATAATGGAGCTTAATGACCTCTCTTTCTTTAGAAAGTTGGTTAAGAAGGTTTAAAGGTGGTAAAACCCTTTGTGGTTCGAGTCCGGCGTTACCACCGGTACACTAATTTATGCGTTATAACAGCAGTGTTAAGCGCTGCTGTGTTCTAGTTTGTAGGGTGTGGTAAGAAAGACGTGATTAATTGAGGCGTTTCAACTTGGTCTTCAGGGGTAGCAACGCACCTGTGGTCGACACCAGGATAGACTGTAATCATATATTACGTGGTGTTGATTGCAAATGTACCATGGGCGGCAGTGGCCACTTACCATCAGGAGAGCTGCATGCTCGTTTGCTATTTTCATGATATATAAAAAAGCTTGAGATTAGCTGCGTTTAAATACTGGTATTTAAACGCAGCTAATCTCAAATCATTAAATACTGATATGAGCAGTGATAGCCTAATGGTTGAAACTTGGCCTCTCAGTCGAGGGGTCCGAGGTTCAAATCCTCTGATTACCAATGCACCTCTGATTTATGTGCGTATTAGAAATAGAAATTAATTATCACTTGCTTTACAGTGAGCTGAGCGAAAGTTCTTAAAGGTGTGTGAAGTCTGCCGATTCGCACTTGGCCAGCGCGGTGGACTAAAGCCTAAATCCTTCTCACTGAGAGGAGACCCGTGCCCAGCAGTGGGACAATGATGGGTTGATGTTGAAATACTGGTATATTACTTATTATTTATACTAATAATGTGTAGAATTACATACGTTGTTCCTAATGTGTACAAAATTATTACCCACTTAGCCAATGTTTTCGCTACACAATAACCGATATCGATATATTTACGATAGCTTAGATATTATTTCGTCTTATATCACATACGATCCGATTTTCCAGTGTCGTATTATCTAGCGTTTTAGTTCCAATAATCCGATATCATCTCTGAAAACATGGATCTGTATTCTTCATAACAAGCTTTTGTTCGTGACTTTGTTTAGGTTTACGAGGCATTTATTAAGTGAATATTTTTAGTGCTAAAGAGGGTAAATAAATTTGTATTACAATGTTAAAATAGTACAATACGATACGGGTGATCTAAGTTGCCTATTACTGCACGGCGTGAAGTTAGCGCCCGAGCGAGTCGAGGGTGATAAACGCCGTGCATAATAGGCAACTTAGGTTACTAGTATCGTATTTTATTTTATAGTAGTAAAGGAGTGCGTAAAGTGCGGGCTTAGGTCACAATGTGCTATAAATATATTATTTCAAAAAACAAACGAGCATAGAGTTCTTTTGAAAACCAGCCAACCCCAACCACAAATAGGATTAATTAATACCCCTTTGCTAAGGTTTGGTGGCTGTTAACACCATGAAACAAAGAGACAATAGGAAGTGGCACGTAGGCGAATTGAGGCGACTACCGGTATGATTAGCTTAACATACTTAACGTCAGAGCTTGCCAGTCATTGAGACGTATAAATTTTGTGAGCGGGTAGTAAATTTTAAGAATAATTTGTATACGTGTCTCGTTCATTCTTCAACCAATAAAATGCAGGTTTCTTAGTGGTAAGTATACGATAAGATACCTACTGATTTCTATGTATTATAGGCTACACCGGTTTCCATACTAATTGGATCCTACGCCACTTCCTGTGGTCTCTTACTTACATGGTTTACACCATCCAGATTTAAACTGCTGTTATACATAGGGCGGGAAAAGGAAATCTCAAAGGTGTTGCACCACCAAGAATTCTAACACTTTTGAAATATGTATATGTTAATCGGAGTTGCCTTTACTCTCAAGAATATCTATGCACCTACAGACAGTACTCATAACCAATTTTATAGACAACACTTAGAACATTAAGGGCTAATTTTTCAATGCTCGGATAAAAGTACGAATAGCTACCCAAAGAATAAAGTTATTTGACTCTTT
>DWPV01001821.1:0-19158 GCA_018251915.1 Urbanus proteus proteus
GTCTGGCCGGGAATCGAACCCGGGACCCATTGCGCGTCAGACCGGTATGGTAACCGTTCCGCCACGCGGGTCGTCGTCTAATATCTCTCTGGGATACTCATAGATCTCTCCGGAACCGGGAGAGATTTAGAATAAGCGCCTATGTTCCAACACAATAACCCATGTCGGATGTTTCTAAGCCGCTTTTACTTATGAGACCTTTCTCGAACAAAGTTTACCCACTGCTACACAGTGATAACAACCGGGCGGTCTCGGTAACATACGTCTTAAGGTAACATACGAGCGAGACTTAGTTAATACACGAGCGACAGCCCACAACGGCGACCGTTGTCAACCGTTAGCAACGGTTATCAACGTCTGCCAGCAACTACCTTCGACTGTCGCCGACAATCGTCTCCTGTCGTTAGAAACGTGCGGTGACTGTCACTGGACTCTGTTGTGCCCTTTTTTTGTTCACGAGGAGGAAACCTCTAAAAGGTACCCGACGCCTCGGGAGTGATGCCGAGTTATGTGGGATTTTTACTGCACTAAAACCCCCCCGGTGGCCGTCCTCGGCGCTGTGAAGAGGAGCGCGTTGGCCTATCGGGTTCAGCTCAGGCGAGCGCTGCTCTCGCGGCACAATCAGGTGTACGGCGGTGTGTGACCACACATACCGCCGCCCTTCCGGGGCCACTAGATGGACGGTTAGAGCTCCCACGAAAGGCCGAGTCCCCGGGGCCACTAGATGGAGATGGAGCTCCCACGAAAAGTCGAGTCTGTTGTGCCCTGCGAAATACTTACTAGAAGAATTTCAGAAATTAGCTACTACCGATCTTCCTATCGTACTAAAATTATATTTATGGCAGACATTTTTTTAAATTCAGACCTATGTATATTTGTACAGAAAGCATTTTGTAGAGGAACTTTATTTTTTATCAAAATCAGTATCGTAACTCCTTTCATCATTTTTGGCTATTCCTTATAGTTCCAGATTTAGCTATCCACGCAAACTTGAAAGAATCACCCTGTATACATTTTATTTCCGTATAAAGTGGTTTTGGAAGAAATATCACAACAATAACTCCAATATCCCTTCTATCAAAATAAACTCGAGAAAGGACTAAGGTGACCAATCATGTTGCGTCAGCCCGAAGCTTTCTAAACAGAAGCAATGAAATTTTGACCGCATTGTTACCTAACTTTAGGCTTGAACTTGCTTGCGAAGGAACAATATCCAATTAATATAAAGCACATAGTACTGTAACTATTATCTATGGGTTAATCCCAGAGTAAGGACATGCATAGGGAATTGGTGTCAGCATGTGAATATTATTCATGTTTCGAATCCATGAATAACCAAGATAATAATTGTGATAACTATCTTGAGTCACCTAATATTTTGATCAGGAATTTAGTGAAAAAGATTTTGGATAAGTATCTCGCTTAATAATGTTGTCAAAAATGGGTGACAGTAGTGCCTCCGGAGTGGATCAACAAAGCCTTGTACCATCTTCAAACCCTCATTATCTTAAGTAATGCAAGCAACTACATACATTCGTTATATAACAGTGTGTCTTGATCTATACAAATAAATAAAAATTAAGTGTCTGTTTGTAATTTCAAAATAACAATTTTATACTCAATGTAAATGAAATCATACACGATACCTATGTATAACGAAAATGCATTTTTTTATGTCTGTCTGTTAGTTTGGCTAAGGTAATTTTCCAAACGGCTGGGCCGCCTTTGACAGGATCTTTACTGGAAGATAGCTGAAGGTATAAGGCGTAACAAAGGCTACTTTAATTTTTGAAAAAACTCCACCACCGCTCCACGCTCACTCGCGCGCCCTCGCGGGAGACCATGACGACATTTATGTTTAAATATGTATACTCTTTACTATTTAAACGCGAGTGATACCGCGGGGATCAGCTAGTTTACAATAAAAACACTAAGTCAAAGGCTCAGTATTAGTTATTTAACTAATGTGTCAAGTTGGCGACAAAGATGCAGCTTCTGGTTTTCATTCCCAGTGGGAGCAATAGATCTTGCAACTGTGACTGACAAATGTGTGTTTTAGTTTGGGCTTATGGGCCGTAGCTTAAGGATTATGTAGATAGTTATGGAATGGGGTTTATGCATAGATACATACCGTAGATATGCCCGCTCCATACTTCAGACGCACGAACATGTGTTTGCCTTTTAATCAGCGACTTTCGCTAGACTGCGGCTCGACTCGCCGCAGTCGGGTGGCGTACGCAGTGAATAGACGCTTTTCTTTGATATATTATACCAAATTAGGTTGATACCTTGCATAGCTTACCGTTATCTATTCTAAGGGTCAATTAGATTTGTACGGATATATAAGCACTGGTCAGCAGCAGTTACGCAAAACGCAAACAGTTTTTGAATGCGCAGGCCTTATCTACGGTTGTATAGATCTTTGGAGAAATACATATACATCAGAGTCTTACGAATTGTTGAAACTAAAACTTCAAGATTCAAAGGTACCATTAGTGCCAATGCATCTGTGGTCGTCCTTATGAGGGACTCTATAGTTTTTCCTCTGGTATTTCACCTATCTAGGTATTATCGATGTGCCTACAGTAAATAAATGTCAACGAAATGCCATGCACGTAAACATAAGATGTCCTATGTTTGCTACTTCTAGAAATTAAAAACATTTATTTGTTATGCTTAGATATTTATTTAATTAGTAGATATTCTTCAACTCCTTTGTCAACAATTTTACATTAGATACAAGACAAGTTTTAGTATAAAAAACTTTGAAAAATGTACGATTTTACTTTATTTGCTACCTGCCAAAAGTGCAGTATTTGCTTATTCACTGAGTATCAGTTCTGTTATAATTTTAAGTTTTTTATGTAACTCAGTCGTGGTCGTGTCGTAAGTAAGAAGCGTTCTTTATATTGTAAAATTTCAGTGAGTGACTTATCCGATTACTGATTACAATCAGCGCCTAATGAATCCACAATGTAATGGATCAAATTATGTGGCGTCGACGTTGGGCAACCATTCGGTCGAGTTGCGGAATTAAAACAATCCATCATATTCTAACCAGTCGGTAATAGCACAATCTCTCAGATACGTTCATTACAGCAAACTTTGCTTATTTCGCATTTTGACTGATTTTATATTTCGTTACACCCTACACAACTTTTTGAAAAAATTGGCTTCCTTACATGAATATTTGCAACATTTTACACGTGGGGTAGTTCATATCAACCTTTAAAACAGTATAAAAGCTATTTTTCCCCTTGTACCCTCACTTTACCGTAAGTGCCTGTTCTAAAATCAAATTTCTTGGCACTTTACACTTGAGGTGGAGCTTGTGTCCGCTCTCCGTTCACGGACTTTATAAGAATTTGATTTGCGAGCGGCTGTCCCCGCGCGGGCCGGGGGGGGGGGGGCGCAGGGGGGGGGGTGTGTTCGCAAACAATCTGTGTTTGCGCGCGTCTGTTTGACGACTGCTGCTACCTAATATTGCTATTTGCCGTGTTCCAAATGTTTACAGTCATAAATTCATAACGAAGTGCCCGCCCTACCGCCTCGAGCTTTCCTTGTAGCTTTCACTGCCTTCGGTTGGGTCGCGTCGTGTGGGAATTGCGATTTTTAAAGGGGTTTAATTAGTTTTTCTTCCTGAATTGTAAATGGAGGGATGGGGGATATTTATGGCTAACAACAATATCGATTGCGACGACCATTAAAATTTCAAATCTCAGTTTAAATTGAAGCGTGTACATAAAGGGATGAGCTATATATCAAAATCAATAAATTTGAAACGTTAACGACGATAATCAAAGCGCTCAGCAAGCGGCGCCACGTGCGCGGCGCAATACATCATCGCGTTTCGAATTAACGACGTCACACGAACGCAATTTACAAATGATGTCGCGCGTGATAAATCATGTCAACCCTTCCGCGACCCCTGCCCCCCGCGCCCGGCGCCCCGCGCCCCGCGCCCGGCGCCCCGCGCCCGCCCGCCAATCGCGACCGCGTATGTAGATCGCGACATCTACATATCATTTACATGCCGCAACCCCGCCCCGCTACCTGCTATATTCAAATCGCTTTTTAGGGGCATGTAGATTAGGTACCGATAAAAAATCACGCACCTACGGGGTAGTGAAGGGTTAAATGCTCGACCCTTTTTGTAGTAAGTACGTGTGATTGGTATATTATAATTTGATACATACATGTTAAGGATTGTGCCATTCATGCAATTTGTTATGTATTTGTCGAAGATTACTCCATTCAAATACCATTACCATTGCGATACATTTAACAAATTATTCGGATCGAATAAAAAATAAATGAACTAAACTTTTAAAACTTGAAACTCATGTAGAATTATTTTGGTTCAAGCAGGTACCCTTAGTTATCTTTTGAAATGATCTAAATAGTGGTATATTTTTGAGTATGTTTGCATTTTCCTTAATTCCTAACAGCTTGCAACAGTTTGATAAGCGCTATTCGAGCGCTATTTATCGTATGCTCAATGCGCCGTTTGTACGTTCGATTGGCAATCGTCGCTCGAATCGAAGGAGTTTATCGCGAAGGTTTAATACGCATTAGCCCGCGCCACTGCAGCTGCAGCTATTGATTAGCGACCCCCTCCCCGTGCCCCCCCCCAGCCGCCCCCCGCGCCCGCCCGAGACGGGAGACTGCATCCCGCCCGCACGCGCCTCCTAATGAGCTGAGAGAAACACTGGCTACTGGGAATATAAATATACATTAGAATCCTATTCAAATGCATTGGAATCGCCATGAAACGAAAAAGTTTAAAAAGCGACATTTGAAAACTAAAAGGACCTAAGTAATCTTTAGGACAATAGTTTTAAGTAAAACTTAGATTATTAGATTAGAGAAACCAAGTCTTTTGTTAAATTATAAATTCAAATGATCATAGGTAGGGTAGGTCTTAATTAAGATTACAAGACGTCCTTTCCTTTCGTAGCTTGCAAATAAGTAGTTTCTGTTTATTGCATAAGCTCAATGGGAAATAATACTCAACAATCCTCATGCTCTTACTTAGAGTAAACAGACATTACTGTAAACAGTGGAAACTGATTTTTAATGAAACAGAAGTGTTCATGCATGCAGACGTGCATGCAGTACACTTGTTGCCAAGCGGTCACTGTAAAACTAACGCGTCATGACTTGTGACTTTTGAAAGTAGTCAGATTCACAGTACTCGGAGGTCATTGAGGATAATAATAAAAGCAATTGGAATGTAAAGTCGGCAGTTTAAAGCGATTGAGCAAGGGTTGTGCCCCAGCGTTGACACGCCATGTACTAGTTAAAGGGATTAAGGGTGCACGTGGCTGCACCCTCCACGCAGCCCGCCGACCTTTCCGCATCGAATTGAAAATGCAAATACGGGCTAATCCAACATGGCCGACCTATACCCCGATCTGATTAGGTCGATCGATTTATAGACCTCAAATATATTAGTAAAGTTGATAGTAGTTTTGGAAAATTACAAATTTAAGTACAAATTGTAAATGTTAATTGATAGATAAACCTTAAAAAATTAAAACTTCCCGCACAATTGCTCTACGCTCTCTACCCTAACTAAATAATATTTTTTGTTTTTATTATCTGAACTTATGTTTGTTTCGTCAAGTACTCGTATCATTAATTGACAATGGAACTGCAAATTCCAAAATGGAGTATTATGCACAAAATTTCCTTCGCTACGAGCGCCGCCGCCGCTAAAATCAGCAGAAAGGCTAGTGGCGTCGTCACGGGATTGCTCAATCGGTTTCCCTAATATTTACATTTGGATTGCTCATAGTAAAAAGTGACCTTTTGATATGAAAATCATATAACATCGAATATATAATACTTAGACTATGTTTCAAATTAGAAGATATTTCAAATCAGTTACATTCGGTTAGGTTAGGTTAGGTTAGTACTTGTTAATAATTGTAAAGTAGGTACGAGTACTTACTTAAAAATCAAGAGCGTTCCTTAAAGATTATTTATCCATAAATACATATGTTGTTTGATAACTTTTTACAAAGCTAAGCAAAGTACCGATTGCGAAGCAAACTGCATACCTTACAAACATACATTAAAAAGTACTTACAATGTTTTGTAAATATTTTATATAATTATTTAATATTTAAATCTAGAAAGACAACAAAATCTTTATCGCAAGTATAACTAGTACGGCACCAGAGTTATACTCAGACAGTCAATAAAAATAAACGTGTTATGAATTTGTAATAGCCAATAGTTACTTACATGTGACAGACATGAAGCGTGCCAGTGGGGCAGCGGTGCAGTAACTGGTCCCCGGGGCCGGGGCCGGGGCCGGCGGGCCGCGAGGCCTGGCGGTGAGGACGATCCTCCTCAGGGAATGAAATTAATGAGCTCCAGGTTTTGTGTAATACATGATATTTACACTATTGAAAGTTATATTATTAGAAAGAATTTATGGATTTTGAACTTCGTAGAATATTGACTTTTTGATAATATAAAAGTTGAGATTTTGTAAAACGTTTAAATTATAATATAGCCATTGATTTATTCATCTGCAAATAGTAAACGTTAATGTAGGATTTATCATTAAAGCCCTAGACACTTCATGGTTTCATATTAGGGAGTTAGAGCGTCTATAGAACTGTTTTTCAGTTTTTTCTTCCCTATTTGATCTGAAACCTTTTAGTAGTAGGTATGTCGAATTGCAGTAGGTTGATAAAAACATTTCGAGCATATTTTGTTAATGTAAATGATATACAAATAACTTACACTACTACTTATTGTCAGTGTATTTTTGAAGTGTATTTTTGGAGGTCCTTTAATGAAACGTGTACGGCTTTTAATTTACTACGCAGGTAATTCTAAACTTGATATAATGTCGTCATTGATGAAGGACGCAGACTTTAAAAAATCCTAAAACTTACAAGCGAAAGTGTTTCTTTATTCGAATAAAATTACAAAGAGAATATCTACCGCCATGTATTTTGATATTTTCCAAATCTGTAAATAGTGTTTACAAGTGCGGTGTAGATATTGTTCTATGTTTACTCGAAGCTTGTAATGGCACCGTCAAATTTGTTTTATCTCTTACATACATTTGCAGTAGACACACTAATTAGTTTAATTTGGACAATATGTTGTATGAAGGTCAGCGGCATCACTGATCAAGTAGCCAGTGCCAGCCGCCAGGCGGCGCTGACGTTGTCCGACGTTACATTTTAAACACTTAGTAATGGCTTGTTAGCGATGTTACGAGTCGACGCCGAAGACGGACTGGTATTTATTACCCCGCGTGAACATATGTAATAACGATACTAAATCACCACTCATGAGCTGTCCAAAGTGAACAGAATCAAAACACCGTGAACAAACATGTAGCTCGTTTGCTGACGTTATTTATAGCAACGATTCTAAGTTAGCGGCATTAGGGAAATTTTATAACAAAACTAGGTAACAGATATGTAACATATATGACATATGATAATAACAGATTTGACAAATCATTTTACTACATGGTGTCGCCTTTATCACAGGGTAACATAACATGACGTTACACATGTTTAGGGTTAATATCATACCCTTTTCGCGATCTTTATTTCTCAATATTCTAGGAAATGTGTAGTCAACAAACGCATTTGGTCGCGACACTTATTGAGGTAATAAAATATGTTTGCAGAGTCCGAGGAGGGTCGGGTGGAGTGCACTCGGCTCGCCGGCTTTTGTTTTGTACGGGTTGCGGAATTGAGGATTCAATGACTATTCAATGATTGTATGTCTATGAGGAAAAATAGTCCAGTGTTTTTGAATTTAAGCCCTCCGAATTTCATTCACTGGTCACTGATTTTTCGAAGATGTGTGCGTCAAAATAAAATATTTACCACTTGCCTAACCGCACGGCAAATGAACACTTGGCGAGGAACTTTTGTTCCTTCGATATGCTACTCTTTGAAACTTTTTTTATACAAAATTCCCAAAGATGTACGAGTTTTGTTCATCTGCACTTGGCTAGAGTGGTGGAGTACGGTCTAAATAACTCTCTCAGAAATGGGAAAGTATTGAATTGACGATGATGTCATTAATAACTGTATATCTCTTATAGACACTGTCATACAAAAAAATCTGTAGAATACAGTTATAAATAAAAATAATAGATATAATAAATAATAAAAACAAAATGTTACTATATCAGTAGGCCTAACAAATCATTATTTATGTGGCAATATTAATACAGTCCATCGATCAGGAAATATTAGTCGGTACCCCCACGACAGTATCGTAATATCCAATTGAGGCGTCGATTACTCGTGAGTTATGGACTCAACCCTTCGCTGGCTTAATTAAACGGGGGAGGAGCGGCCGCGCTACGCCGTAGCACGCTCGTAGCGCCAGCATACATTTGCATACGTTTCGTATTCGAAGTTGTCGAAAACATCTACGATGACCAATATGGTACGAAATATTAAGTAACTCAGTGATAAATGCATACTGGTATTATTCAATATACGAGTTATTGTCTTACTATTTAAACCTTCTCCTTCGAAGAGAATCTTTTGACCTAAATAAAAAAGGATTGGTCAGTGGGACAATCAGATTCACATTTACGTGTAATAAAGATTCTCCCTCGTATAAGATGCGAGGGCGAAACATTTTGGTTCGCTGCATTTATGAAGACGCCGACCTCCTTGCGAAATAACATTCATTGTATCCGCTCCCGTTTACGTAAACATAGTTTATTCAGCTTTTAAAAGACCGTTATCGAGGTGCTCCACAAAGGCCGAATATCTTATTCAAAGTAGCAATATGTCGGCGCCTAAACAAACAGCGGGCACATTACGTAAATGCATTCCGATAGCAATGCATGAGAAGAGGTTCAAAGTGAGCGGTCGAATGGTCGCGGAGGGCGAGGGCGGGGGGTGAGGCGACGCGGGGCGGGGGCGGGAGGAACATTAATGTTTCATCCGCGGCCGATGTTTGCTCACATTTCCATTACAAAGGGCCGCTGATCGGAATTTCAGCAGCTCCTCACGGTCCAGCGCTGCACTTAAAGACTACTAGATCTTGCAAATGCTGCGACTCTTGGCTGCCTAAAGCTAACTTTAAATCCTCCTCAGAGAATTCTTCAAATTGTGGTGCAGCAAGTGCGTTGAGGGTCTCGTTTTCATACTACGCCAGTTCCATATTCTTAATTGAAAAAATAAACATTTGCATGAAGTAAAACATAAAGCACGCTCTGAAGACTTTAAGTTGTTGAAGTCCATCCCTTGTAAAATTAACCGCACGAACGAAACATAATTGATACTTATTGAAGCACCGTCCTTCCCTCCAGTAATTTATAACTAACCTTAACTCTTATAATCGCAAAACGCACGCTACAACTGGTAAAACATTTCAATGTCGTTTGTTTGTTGAGTCCGACAATAGGCGCTGTGACAATAACTAAAGTAACGATTTTTATCTATTTTTTGTTTCGGAATATTTGCGGAGGAGCCCGGCTTTGTTCGCAGCAGCTAGTCGCAGCGGCTCGCGCGCGCTCGCAACGTTCGGAGAGGTTTTTTCAATCGAACCCGATATCGGAATTCGCGCATCGGTTAGCCCAACCCGTCGCTCCCCTTTCCTAAAAAAAAATTAAACAGCTTTTAAACGCGCATCGGGCTCGAAAAAATCATCTCAGGTAATCGAAATAATGGCGAGACGCGCGAAAAAAATTCACTAAGGGCGGAAAAAGAAACGGATTCGTACAAAAAAGTTCCAATTTTTAATTCGTTTGCGTGCGGGGCGCGGGGACGGCGGGGCGAGGCGGCCGCGCGCCGCCGCAGCGCCAGTCGCCCGCCTCGCGCCGCCAGCGCCAGTGCCTCGCTCACCGCCCGCCGCGACACTGCTCTGTTCCGCGTACATTGACGCTCTCGTACGTACTTCGCTCGAACCTTTGGATCCGATTGCGCGATGGTGCTGACGGCGTGCGTACGCGCCGCCGCGCGCCCCTACTGCTCCTCCTACCGTGAGTTTACTTTAAGCTTCCGCGAACTATCGCTTTCGGAACTTGTCGCATGCATTGTTTTTCTCTTTCATTAATATTATAGTCTTATAAAAATTCAAAAACATAATTTTTTACAATGTTTGAAACTCAATTTTATCATGTCAAAATTTGTTATCCTATTGCAACATTTTTAATTTTATTTTTCTTTGCATCCCAAACATTTTTTATTTAGTCTTGACAATTCGGACAATTCCTTAAATAATTCTTTGAATAATCATGGGCTTACAATCACTTAACTACATACATGTACAAATAAATAGATGACCCATTTAATTTAAATGTAAACATCATCATTAGTGCTGTAATCTATTACCGTGAGTATGGCCAAGTGCTTCACAAATATACCTAATATTTGCAAATATACTTAATATTTGAGAAATCTTAGCAGAACTGTAAAGCATTAACTTTCCACCAGATTACGTACCGTTGCAGCAATTATGTTATATCATCAAATTAGGAAATACCTGATATTTAAACTAGAGCCTGCAGAAAATAATGATGTTGACACATATGTAGTATGTTCTGTAATTATAACACCATACACTGTTCTCGTATATTGCTTACACATGTATTTATGTATTCTGTTAATGTTCCTGAAGATAATTATAATTATATGTACCAATTAGGTTCCAGGTACAAATTATTCTTATTTGTAATAAAAGCGTTAATTAGGTATTAATTTGGCCGCAGTTGGTAATTACATTAATTCTAATTAGGAGAAAAATCGTGTTTCTGAGTTAATCAATGCATAATCAACGTCTGTTTCGTGCTAATTTTTTACGCGTCCGTATGTAACCAGACCGCCCATAAATTATTCTTATTTAGCGAACAATTTTCGTTCAATGTATATCACGAACACATCTCTATCATTCGCAGAAGAAAAATGCAGCCAAATAAAAAATGGATCGCACTTTTAAATATACTGTAACTTTATATTCTAGAAACGAAGTAATCTTAGAAGATTATATGCGCGCAAAGGATTGCTCGACTGGCAAAAAACAGACAACTGCCACTTTTTTAGTTTTCGTAAAAAACATATTTCTTACCTATATTACACAAATCGAACGAAGGATTTCTAGGATTGCACCCTTTTCGATCGCGAACTGTTGAAAACTGGCAAAAAACGGCAATGACGGTTCAATAAGCGACGGCCGCACAATGCGCCGAGCGTTTTAGTGTTTTTTCGGGAATTATCAATTTTTTTGCATCTCCTGTCTGCTCCTCGTCTCGCGATATTTGAATGCTGCGCCGACGCAAATCCTCTTTATCCGCGACGGCCGGATCATCCGCAGGTACAGCTTCCCACGGCGGCCCACTACGGCCTTTGTTGTTCACATGCGGATAAAAATGTTACTGTCACTACACCTAGCAGGCACTTGCTGGTTTTCAGAAAATATTTTGTTGATTTTTTTAAATTATAATTATATCGCACACAACACGTTTCGTAGCTCCGCTACGCTGCTCGTAGGCCCGCGAGTAAATTAAAGTAGTAAATTATAGTTAATGTTAACTTTTTCATGTTCTTTTTTATATTTTCATTGTTGCATTATAATTCATTAACGTAATTAAGTATAGGTAGATCGGAATGTATAAAATGTTAACATGTCTAACTTTTGTATAACTTATATTAACAACTACAAAATTTTGAATTCATGTTTTGTAGAATACTTACAAAAACATGAAACTCTAAAGGATGAATGTTATTCATACTGTAGGTTTTCTGACATTGGAAGCTCGGGCTAAGTCGAGTGGAAGACAATTAAGCGCGGTGGCGTGCGGCGCCGCGGATTAGCGGCTCCTTACCTCGAGGCGCGCGTAGCTTAAGACACTAACCGCGCATTACTTTTACGTCACGTTGGAGGCGCAATTTAATCGTTACAATAAGATATATGTAACGAAAAAATACATTAACTCGTTATTAAACCTACGAAATTATCTTTTTAAAAGTAATTTTCAAATTTTAAAAGTCAGTGTCAAAGTCAAGGAATTTATTTAAAAGTAGGATTTGTCACAAAATCACTTTTTAATGTCATTTTACAAAAGCAATTTACATTATACTTAATATTGTCATAAAAATTTAAATAATCATATTCCAAATAAAAATATAAGCACAGGATTTACTACTTACAACCAGAATACCAATACATACACTTTTTTGTTACGATATTATGTGTTAAATAAAAATATTAAATAAAACTAAGGCGTATATATTCGTAATATAATATCTTTAATGATCACGAAAACAAGAATATTTTATACTTTGCTGCTACGATTTTAAAATATTAGATTGACGTGCAGTTTTGGCTTTTTGTTAAAAAAATCGTGATGTTTAAATACGAATGTTGGCCTTGAGAAGGCGTTACGGCGCGTCCTCGCAGTCCTACGATTATCGTGATCCGATTAATCGCGCCACTAATGAGCTGATCCGGCCACCGCGTCAGCAGTGCCGCCGCAATCCTATTGCTGCTGGATATCAATATCATGCTCAAATTAATTACATTTGATACAACCACACTATGGCTGCATTTTTTGTATAACAGATATGGTGACAAGAAGTCTAACCATCTTAAATCAGACCACAAGTGGAGCAAGAGTTTTATACCTGTATGGATGAAATTGCAACGCCTTAAACTTGTTACGGCCAATTAACAATTAAAAAATTCGCATAATTTGAAATACATTTCGTTTTGACTATCTATTTTCATCATAATAATTATAATATAAAACTATTATTATATTATATTTAAGTGAATGTAAATTAACATAAAGTATGGTTTGTTTCAGAAGAGTCGGGTGACCTAATCAAGTCGCCTTCGCCGCCGCCCAGTCACGGTAAGACAAACATTTCTATTTCATAACTTTTCAGGAATTTCATTTGTTTATACAAACTAGTATCTATAAATGATATCAAGAAACACAATTATGATCTCTGATATTACCTACGAATCCGTACATTAGCGAACAACGATATTACCACACTGTTTATTAAAAAATACTGTAGAGGGAAAACAAGTAACACAATAATGAAATAAATTGCATAAATATTAATCAGTTTATCATAATAAATAAATAAATAATAAATAAATGAAATAATTTGCTACTCGCGGTTAGTTGTTTTTTCTGTTATTTGTTTGTTCTTTCTGTCATTTTCAGTGATTTTGTTTAAAACAGTCGAAATTAGCTTTTATTCCAATGTATTTAATTTAACGATTTTTTAAATTCCCAATTAAATTTGCAAGTAAATAGTAACAACATTACAATACAATTTAAATATTTAGGTAGATAGGTACTATAATATTCTTTGGTTGCAATTAGTAAACCAGATTGGAAATCACTGCACTAAATCGATTGAATAATTGGGATCACGCTAATTGCATTAATTTTACAGTTCAATAAATTAAACGCTAGTATTTTCCTTATAAGAGGTTATAAAGAATCGATTTGCATACCTTCTTTAAACGACTCCCTTTAATAACGTGTAACAAAAAATACTGCCTACCGTGTAGCAATTACCTTTGTTTACTGAACACATCCGAGTTGTATAGAATTATACTTCGCCCTCGGTCTTTTACTAAGAAATCAATAATGATAACATTACCCATCTTTACCCTTTTATAAGTCCCACTAACTTGGATTAACTATTAAGATTCTATTAACTGTAGAAAACAAGGTGGGATCAAAACTCAGCGGGATAAATCATTAATCTTCTCCGATACATACAACATGTTCGCAAGGTGCGATCTCTAAGAGTAGCGAAGGCGCACCGAACCACCGCCGCGCGCCCTGCACGCGCACGCGCATACACACGCGCCGTGGAAGGATTATGCGCACACTTCGACGCAAAAAACCTTCACCCTTTACCTCGAGGAAGTCATTTCGGGACACCTCGTGTTTTTGTATCTGTCCCTTTATTGTAGCGAGCACGTGTCGCAGTCCAGATGAAAGGAACAGCGGAGAAAGATTCGTTTTCTTTCGCTTTGTGCGACATCGGAAGGGTTGATACCCCCTATAACCAACTGACGCGCTCGTTTTCATTGCCCTTGTTTATTAAAAAAAAACGAACAATATGTTGTTAATGATATTTATATTTATAGTTCGTCTAAACTACATACGAGTACTGCTCGTACTCATTACATTGCACATTCAGTTTGTATAACCAGGTTCCCATTCGCACAATAACTTAAGGGAAAGGTTTTATAACATTCGTATCTTAAAAACTACTAGTTTTAGCCCGTGGCTTCGCACACATTAAATTACATATAAATCTACCTCTTGAATCACTTTCTCTATTTAAAAAAAACCTCACAAAATCCGTTGCATAGTTTTAAATAGGTATCGCAAACGAATATCGAAAGCGACTTTGTTTTATACTAGGTATGTAGTGGTAGTGATGAATTTACATTTTTTAGTAAAATAAGATTCGTAAAGTTCTGAAAAATATGTTCATACATAGAAGATCATGTCAATTGTAAGATTAAAATTAACAAGTAAATTTTAATAATTTTAATCTTACAACTGACATGATTCCGCAACATTGTCCTGGTATAGTGTATGATTTTTCTTAATGTAACCATCGTTGTGTACTACACTCTTGCAATAAAATAATTTTAAATTCAATTTCATTAGATAGATGTGATCAAGAACATCTTATCGTTGACATTTCTGTAAGTTAACAATAATTGTGTATAATACATTCTAACAGGAAAGTAAAACTAAAAACTTAATAGCAACTTTTTTCTTGCGGTAAAAGAAAAAAAGTTGCTATTAAAATTGTGCTTAAACGAATACATGTAGCCTTTTTGCATTCAATCAATGCTTGGAAATACATGAGGTAGCGAGTGGTGTCAGTCTTTAGTGTCAAATTATGCACCCCGCGGTAGCAGGCTGGCCGGTAGATCGAGATCTATATTAAAACATCGTTTTACGTCTAAAAAAAGCGAATACATTTGTAAAAGTAATTGCGAAAAGTTAATAGCTTTTTTCCTACAATTCCATTATTAGTTTGCTCCATAGAGTCAATTTGCTCTACAATATATCTCATTTTTTTACCTTTTTTTCTATTGACCATTTTATAGTATTATACCAAAAGTAATAAACCTAACTCCACTTACTACTGTCTCATAAACTCAAATGGAATTATTGAAGCAATCAACGATAACATGCATGCTAGATACACTAGGTAACCGCTTCCAAATAACTAGCCGCTGCAATGCATGTATTTTGTATTTATAACTCTTTTTCGGTAAAACCCTAAAAAATACCCATCTAATGAGCTAGATGACGTTGTGGGCTAGTAACGTGTGGGTCCGTGTAATTTCCGGAGCACGAGCGCACCGGCAGGGGCGTCCGTGCGCGCCCGCTGACGACGCTCGTGAGGCGTTGACGCCTGCCCTGCAAGCTGGAGTCAACATGTCACATTTATAACTTTTAACAGCTTACCTACATATTACTCACTTTTAATCGCCTTCAATATTTTAAGGTCAATCGCGCAAACACTAAAATTACTACTTAAAAACTATTGTTATTATTTCAATGTTACAAAATTTAAATAAGTCAACGTCTTTATAAATTCGTATACTTTAGTTTATAGCTGCGTTTGAAATTCGAATAGTCGAATTCTCGTAAAAGCTAACTAATTTCTTAGTCTAGTTTTTGTACAATATAACACTAAAATTACATTAAATATCCGTCGACCACCTCATCGATGTAACTTACTCCAAAAGGATCACTTACAATATCGTGAAAAATTTCTTTGTTTATCTTCAAATGGTGTAACAGGCCATAACTAACTCTTATCTATCACATACATACAAAGTTGCTATACCAGAGCACAAAAACTTAAAATTTCATTACGAATAACATAAATGTTGTAGGAGCGTGGAAAAAGTATGAATAACATTTTATCTTGAAAAACAAATACAAGTACTAGCGGTATGTTGTTAGTATGTTACTAGCGGAGTTTTTACTTCTCCGCGGAAATAATATTATTTTATAGGTACTTCGAATTTGATTACGGTAAATACTACGATCTTCACGACAAATCTATAATCGTAAATTCGCTTGGGATTTTGCATATAACTGAATATACAAGAGCAAAATATTTTTTTTGTTAATTCCGCTTGATCCTCTTGTAAACAATTAATGACAAGGTGATAGAACGGCCATGGTTTGTCCGGGGCACCACAGCCACACCTACTCGTATTTCTAACGTGAAGCAGTTTTGGTGAACGTGGCTGCCGCCTTTTTACGAGGGGACCAACGCAGTCCTAGGGAGTAGCAACGCTTTTGTCATTAACTTCAGATAAAAATGTTATATATAAATGATACCATCAAGTGCACGCTCATCTGCTAAAATTTAATTTTTATAAAATAGGTTTCAAATTTGTTATTTAGTGGGTTTATGCGGGGCTGTTAGTAATGGCTAGATACTGAACTGGTGTTGTCGGTGGTTGCAGACGGATCGGCGAGCGGCGAGGGCGAGAACAGCGGCGACGAGCGGCCGCCGTCCGCGCCGCGCGACGCGCCGCACCGCGCGCCCGCCGCGCCCGCCGCCGTGCGGGTGAGTAATCCTCTACTGTACCATATATGTACTGGATATCATTCACATTTACATAAGCAGGCATAATAGACATAACAGTTAAAATATTTCGTCGCTTATGTCTTAACACCAACCACCCAAACTGATAACTTCTTGGGACCGCACAAAACTATAATATCATTTAGTGATTTGTAGTGAATTAATAGACATTTTTAATAAATTTTATATAAGGGAAGTTCCGCTATATTAAAATTCGCTACAAAACATTACATGGGAAAAGGTTTACCGGATTTCGAAGAGTCACCTGTTTTGAGTCACACAATGTTAGAATTTAAGCGACAATTTTTCTTTGATCGTCATCCGGTTCACATTTTTTGCTTTGTTATAGCTGTTGATAGGCTTTAGTATTATTAATAATAAGAATGGAAAATGTAAAATTTCGTGTTCCACCGAACTTCCGACCGCGCGCGACTTGTAAATTACTTTAGCCTTTAGAAGTTAAGCGCATTTATGCATAATGATAAAACATACATTACCTCTTTCTATTTTTTTTTAACCCACATTTGTCATCTGTGTTAGGAAGCTATTGACGAGCTTCATGTTACAAATAAAAAACATCTCATTTTTAAATTGTGGTGATATTTAGATCATTAGACGTAAACGAATACGTCTTCTCTTGTAGAAAAATGTTCTTGTAAAAAGCACTTAACGAAACTAAATTAAAATGAATTTGAAATTAAAATGACAATAATCAAATATAATAATTATCCAATCTCTAACATACCATATGTCCCAACTATTAAAAACATGCAAACTTTTAATTACGTTAAAAACTAATAACAAGTTATACAAACGGGTACGTAAAGTTCACAGTGACTTAACATTGAGTTACAAAAATACCAGCAACAATAATTACCATTTTACATTTGTGATGATACTTCTTAGTTATATTTTAAAACGATTCGTTAAAAATGATTTATATAAGGGACTTAATTTGGAAATGTAGGTACTGAGTAAAGTAATCGCCAATGCTATTAATATACCTACCTACTTTACTTTTTATATATTTCACTTGTCTGATAATTAATTTTAGACAATAATCGTCGTATAGACAATAACAGTCTATGATTATAATTAAAAAAAGATATAATTAACTAACCGATATACTTATGTTCAATTTGTATTAAAAATATAATATGGTATAAGTAATACCTAATTTAGGTGAATAATAATTTGATACTTTGATTGTCAAAACGTTTAAGCAGTAGATGTACATAAGTGATACATCTGATAGCGTTTTAACTCTATGATCTCTACATTGCTTACAACTCATGGCGCCATCTATCGTCAATGCGTTGTAATCGCTAACAGAGTGCACCAAATCATCTGCGTCATGGCGTCAACATTAATATTCAAAATTACCGATTTTGTTGGAATAACTGTGAATGATGTAAATGTGAATGATTAAAAAAATGAGTAAGTGTCAAATTTTGTTTATAGCATGAATGCCCCTATGAAACTAAATAGAATGTAGTCATTTTAACAACCGCGTTGTTGTTTTTCATGTAACTGTAAAAAAATTACTTGTTTGTAAGGCGGTGAGTGAACCAGTTGTTTTGTTGTTGCAGAACGCGGCGGGCGCCGGCAGCGCGCTGGCGCAGCTGCAGCACCTGCTGCTCACGCAGCACGGCGCGCACTCCTTGCTGCTGCACACACAGGTCAGTCTATGTTATGGTTTATCCATGCACTGAGTTCTATAGCTATAATAGCCGGTAGTACTTGTCGTGGTTTATATACGGTACCAGCAGCACGCTGCTTTAAGATCTAACGAGGGCGCGACCTTCGTCCGTCCATTATTAATGTATGAGGCCTATTTTACAAATTTAGTTTGTTAAAAATATACCTATCCAGAGAGGTTGCAGAACTAGAACTATCGATCTAATGAGCCCGAACATTACAATAACCAAAAAAGGATTTTCCCTTTCCCAAAAAGTGACCCCGAAGGTACTTCGATCATATTGTTGGTCCAAGCCATGGTACTAAGTGACATTATTATCGAATTTTTGGATGAACAGTTATTACAAAATTGAAACGAAATAAACATTTATGCAAAAAAACTTAGGTACATTTTTTAATATGTTATTACATTTGCAGGTTCAGCAAGCGGTCGCCCAGGCGGCTGCACAGCAACTGCAGCAGCTGCAAGCGCGAGCAGCCAACGTACCTCCTTCCTCAGGTAAAAAACTGTACATCTTATACCATTTCTTATTCACCGCGCAATAAATATACATTGTCTAATAAACGTTGATTCATACGCATTTCTCAAATTAGCTAAAATTAGTTTTTAGACAGTAATTTATTTCAACATTAGATAGATATGGCTTATTTCACAAAAGATGATAATTGATTGTAACGTGTGTAATTGTCAATATTGAATATTTCATAGAGATCACGCGGAGCGGGGACGGCGGAGGCGGCAAGGGTACTAAGGAGGCTGTGTGGTACTTTGCAGGCGCGCGGTCGCCGTCGCCGGCGCGCCGCACGCCGCCGGGCGCGGCCGCCTTCCTCACGCCGCACACGCCGGGCCCGGGCCGCG
>DWPV01001822.1:0-19157 GCA_018251915.1 Urbanus proteus proteus
TGGAAGTAGGTTAGGTTTTTGATCTATATGTCAGTCAGCCAATGCCGATTTTTCTACTTTCATATTCCATTAACTGTGTGGGCTACAGTTATAAAATTTAAGATTATAATCAATCTCAGGAGTTTAAATAAGTACACCAAGTTTCAGGTATTTAGCTTCTACGGTTTCCGAGAAATTAAGGGGTCAAAAGTGGCTCCAAATGGTTCCTGTAAATATACATACATACAACACACGACGTGTTCCATACATTGGCTTTGAAACACGACCGTGTTTCTAGACATGTGTCTCGTTTACAGAGATTTCCATTAATAGAGGTCAGAATTCAAGTAAAATTTTAGTTATGAAGGTGCAACTATTAATTAAAATAACTTATTATGTAAGCATTACATGTCAGTTTTAACATTTAGCAAATCAAAATAAGATAATCACTACATAGTATAAAACAAAGTCGCTTTCACTGTCCCTATATCACCTATGTATGCTTAAATCTTTAAAACTATGCAACGGATTTTGATGTGGTTTTCTTTAATAGTGTGATTGAAGAGGAAAGTTTATATGTAGTTTAGCACGTACAAAGCCGCGGGCAAAAGCTAGTAATGGTAAGAAACGTAACAAAAATTTTCAAGCACATTTTTTTATAAATAGTACATTTTTGTACACAACAGAATATATCTATCTTTTTATTTAAAAATCTATCATAAAAATCTGTAATTCTAGTTTGTCTTTTGGAAGTCAATCATCAGATGTTTTTGATCATCTACAGAATTATTACACAGAAGAAGTGGAAGGTCTTCAATCCAATCGATCCACAAATTGTGTTGAACATCATTTCTTTTATTAAGCCCTTCCAACAAAACATTGCTACTACAAAAATCATGAATTCTGAGCCTTCGCCCTTGTAAATATTGTACGATGTTGTCTAGAGTGACTATAAAAAATAGAGTAACTATTAAGATGAAATCGAAGAAACGAATCCCAGGTATAATAGAGTTTTGTTTTATTTCACTAACAGAGGTATTTCAGTGCCAGAGTTCAGGGACATGACCTCAGCAAGAATTCCAGTTATAGAGGTTTCCCACTTATCCATTTAACTAGTGTCCGACCAAAACTTCTGCCAAAGTTTAGTCAAAGGTGCGATTTTGGCCAAAGGTAGCCGAAGCTTCGATCGTCCACTATATTTACCCAGGTTTCACTGTTATATAATATTGCCAACTTTTTTGTTCATTAAGTCCTATATGTCTTCTATTGGTATAGCAACTTCAACAAGTTTAAAGAAAAATGGTGAGGTGTTAATATATATCATACTAGCGACCTACCCCGGCTTCGCACGGGTACAATGCTCATATTAAATATACTATAGAAAAACTAATGTTATTATACAAACCTTCCTTTTCAATCACTCTATCTATTAAAAAAACTGCATCAAAATCCGTTGCATAGTTTTAAAGATTTAAACATACATAGGGATATAGGGACAGAGAAAGCAACTTTGTTTTATACTATGTAGTGATTACAACATATACTCATTAAACCAATAAAACTTATAATCAGTTTGTCTTCAATATGCTTGACTACGATTCAAAGATTTAAAAAAAAAAAGATAAATACTTACAACATAACAAACCAGTCACCAGTAGTGGCTCCAGTAGCAGCTTGTGTCATATGTTCAAATATTTTGTCTGTGAGTTCCTTTACAGCTGGTGCCTGATTCTTTTCAAAGAATCCATATACTTCATTCTCATCTGGTTCACCTATTAAGGACGTTAAAATTTGTAAATAGGGCAAAATATTTATGTCTATATAAAAATATAATATGAAAGTACTTGAATATAATTTAGGATACTAAACATTACAACACTGTCAGGTATGTAATTAATTAAACACCAGAAGCAGGTAATTTAATAGTACAGGACTATAATGGTATAATTAATTAATTAATTATTCTCTCTTATCGCACTGCATATGTTTTTACAACAAAACATTTTGTTGTTAAACTAATGTAAAAAATATACATATATAATAAATTAATAAAAGGTACAATACCACTAAACAGTAAGGGAACACCATGTCTAAAGAACACTAAGGCAGGCTCTTTTGTCGGACTATACAAGCGAGCTAAGTGGCTGTTCTCCGCCTTTACAGTCACTGCGTTCAGGTTCTTGGTGAAGTCATCCTGCAAACTTTCCAGGTTCTGAGCAAACTGGTCGCATACATCACATTTTGGCTTTGCTGCAAAATACAACGTTTTTTTTTATTATACAAGTACCAAACAAGCATGCAATCAACGTGATGAGTAGTAAGTGCCACCCGTAAAAATAATTTCCGCATGTTGGCCACAGATGTGGATCTTCCTTACTACATATATAGCAATAGAGTTAATTGTAATATTCTAGTTAGATAAGTGTAGTAAGAGATTGACTGTGTCTATACGCAAAGGAACTAAAAGTTCATAAAAACTGTCCAGACTATACATAAGTTGAAACTCAAAGTACATTGTATATCTAGCTATTTTTATGATAATTGAAATAAACAAGGTACTAACAGAACAAAACTATTAATTTTTCTTTTTCTTTGATCAGTTGCAACAGGTCATCGTCGCTTACACTAGACAAACTTTGACTATCAACATTAAAAAGAATACTCAGTGATATTAAAACATATGTTAACATAAACATTTTGACGATAATGAATTTACTTGTCTAGTTTTTAATGTTTTTCAACATGAACCAAAACGTTCAATGAAACCACATTGATATTAATATGACAATGAATATGAAATATCAGAAATATGAACGACAATATTGACAATTGATTTGATTTGAGTCAGTTCCTTGAGTTGGAGTAAATTTTTTGACAGTTTGACATTTATATAGCATTTTTAATATGTTTTACGGCCGTGGATTCAAGTCTTTTGTAGCCAACCTTATTCATATATTTTGTTATTTATAGCCTATACTAGCTGAGCCCCGCGGTTTCACTCGCGTTGAAAATAAATATAATATATATATTGTGAATCTAAACCATTCTCAGATCCCCTTGAACGCACACAATTAGTTTTCCAAAAAAATGTATTGCCTGAAAGTACCTATATTTATTTTAAGAGCAGTAATAGCCTAATGGTTGAAACTTGGCTTCTCCTCGAGAGATCCTAGGTTCAAATCCCGGGCACGCACTTCTTATTTATGTGTATTTTATATATGTTCTCTCATACAAATCGCCTCCATAGCAACTTCAACTGTCTTTGTGTTCTTTGGTACTTAACATAAATTTTGCAAAATATATACGTAATATGCATATTATCAAGAAATAATCTAAATTAATACGAAAATAATATGAGACTCCTTATGTATTATGTGTTCACCATTATAGCCTCAATCATTTTATTCATTTTCATTAATAGTCTGTGGGGTAGTGTGGAAAAAATTTTATTTTCATATGTAATCTGTGCAACACTGACTTAAATTTTACGAACTGCTGAGAAGTAAAAGCTAAGTTGACTTTTACTTAAAATGAGATAAGGTAGGATTTTCAATAGGAATTAGAAAATAAATATATAGTTCTTGTTGCAATAACAATTCCCTTTTTATTTACATTTAATACAATTTGTTTTTACAACGAGTTGACCGTTTTACCGCGTAAAACGATTAGAAGATATAGTTTATTTATCTAGTTACTGTGTCGTGTATGTTGTTAAATCAATAAATATTCGTTAGAAGGTAAGCAAGTAAGTACTCTTGACTCGGTTACACTTCAACCTCGATTCGAAGACTACTTATTAGTCTTGCTATTAGGTATGTCATACTGCAAGTTTTAAAAAAGAAGGAGCTAAGTAAGATGACTCATAATATTTGCTCTTGAACAGGATTTGGTGACTGCTACGGTTTGTGATTCGTTTAGTTGAAATCTATTAATCCAGCCACAATGGGTGACATAGTGGAAGAAAAAGTGATTATGACCCCAAAAAGTAAAACATCGACATCTACAATATTAGTGGTCGAAAGAAAAGTAATAGAGGCAGAGCCCAGTGATAAAATACACATTGCGGGCGGTGATCACACAGGAATAATAATAAACAAGGAAAAAGTATATGGTGAGCAGATAAGCCTATATTTAGCAATTTTGGTATATCTGTATACCTATATCCTGCTTGTGGCCAACTAACAGTGTAAACAATAATAGAACAAGTTGTTAAGAATCATTTATTATCTATTAATCAGTAATTTATTTATTATATTAAATAAAAAATAAATAAATCAGTATAAATAAATTAAATTTCATGAACATTTCACTGAAATTAAGTTATACACTGAATCCTTATTAGATTCTTATTAGAATAAATTTCATTTTTATTAAGTCTTCTAAATTACAGTAATGAGAGTTTTCAATTACTAAAATTACCTATATCATAACAATGGTCCCTCCAGACTTGACCTAATTATGGCTTAATTGTCATTAGACACCTTACAGTTATATTAGCGTTGTCTTTTTAAGTAACACATTAAATTGGTATGTAGATGCCTGACTGTAGTGGCCAAGGCTGCTTATGGACATTTGAAACCAAATGCAATCTGTGCAAACTAGACTGATCCATTTTGATTTCTTGATTAAAAAGGGAAAATTTGTACAATTTATTGAAATATAAAAAGAAAATCATAATCTTAATGTGTACAAGAAAATAAATAATCTTTTATTATTTATTTATTTATTAATCAATAAAATAAACAAATATATCTTTTCAGAAAATGGTGTCACTGAGCCATGCCATGCTCAATTGGAGTTTTGTGTGTACCTGGTATCAGCAGCGACGGGGTCTCATACGAGAGAGGCTAGAGCCTTGCGATTCTGGTTTAAGCCTGAAGTACCTCTTCATGATTGTCCACATGAGGCACAAGCATTTTTCAGGGAGCTTGTGAGCCCGCAAGACTTTCCTAAAGGTAAAGCTGTTGCTACTACCATAACTAAAAGATTTCATTATTTTGATAGTTAGCGGTAGATATTTTTATTTACCTATAATTACTAACTTATAATAGAGCTGCTCCATATTAATTATACCTGTGCTGCTCCCCTTGACGATTAAATATGGACACTTCATTTATCTAACTTACCTTACAATCTGACCTTTAAATGGGAACCGTAGTGCAATCATTGTTAATTTAATGCATAAACGTTTACTATTTATTTATAACAACCATGTCGAAAATGAACCTAATATGTTCCAAATAACCACTTTTACTATAATACTTGTGTATGAGTATACTCGTATTTTGGAGTTGAGCTTGAGTATGGTTGGTAGCACAATAAGTCAAAACAAAGCCCATAATTTCCCTCAGATGTTGTATCTTAACTATCTTATTTTAAATAGGTTTTTGTAACTGCTAACGTACAGATTTTTAATATGTTATTGATATATTATGTACTTATATTTACAGATTATGTTGGTTTTATTAAGAAGATAATGAAGTTGATGCAAAATAAGTACCATCAGTTAAAGATTTTAGAAGTTGAGCTCCGCCAAGAACTGTGTGGGCCACCTCCACAAGGTTTGTATTGTGTTATTGTCTATAATATTACTGATACTGACCTTAGTGTTACCCAATACAATTTGGTGATAATATAGGCTATAGCACAGTTTCCCAATCATATGTTTACTGTGACTATCTTTGCAGGATGTATGATTCGGATGATGCCCTATTTTTGATGGATTTCGAATTTCCTTTAGCATACATCATAATTACTTTTATCCATAGTAAATGTCAAAGAATGTGTTAACTTATTCATTATTTATTAGCTTGCTCGGTTTTTGAAGCATCACTTCTCAAATGGAGACAATGTTTCGAGTTGGTCTGCAAAAATACCATCTTGTGAAAGCGATAACGTTTCCAGGGCAGGGCAGGGCATTACTGCACATTTTGGATAAATCTGGGCTATAGTACTTAAATGACCCCCATGCTACGATTACCTAAATCTTGATAATATATGTTTCATGTGGGTGTTAATTTTACACCAGGTGTCGGGCAATACATCAAAGAATCAAGCTTAGTAGTGCTTAATATTTGCTTACATATTATTTATATATACAGACCTATATGCTGATCACTTATTAGAAATAATATTCTCATATCGAAAGGTGCAAAACTATGAATTAACCCAGGTAGAAGTATGGTGAAACATCAAATATGTTTTTGTCATCATATTAAAATTGTTAATCATTTTTTTTAATTTATGGTACAGAAACCAATGGGGATATAACCAGTAAGAACATTATATACAAGTATTTTAATGGCTGTATGTATATTTTATTATATTGTGCATGCGTTTGGACTTCAAACACTAAACATGATTTAATCATGAAAGTAATGAGCAGTGATATGAAATTAACAAATTAAAATCAGTTAAGGACCCATCCCCATTATAGTGCCCATTATAGTTCATTATTGGTCAATTACTCCTTCAATAAGAAGTAGTGACTGTAATTTGCTGTGTGTAGCATGCAAAGCAAAGTATTTTTGTCTAGGCTTAAATCAAAATCAGTAGTATGGATTGACCTCATATGTATGATGAACACACAATGATGTCAGACACCTAAATATGAATATAAGTAATAAATTTTCTATGTGTGCTGTAACTTGCTGGTATGACTTAATCATTTGATTGTGTGCAGATTAATTTTATTACAACCTTAATTGAAAAAAAACACCAGTACCCGCATCCTCATTTCATATTAGCATGAGACTTGCGGTTAAGACACGAGTTTGTAATTTTTCAATTAAACTCAAGTATGGTTTAGAAACTTTAATACAATTAGATTGATTTGCCACATAACATGTGAAATACATACATACACATGTACCTATTACGTAGTACATAATGATCAGTTTTATTGAGTACAATCTATCGTAGTAAATAGTTTTCATTTTAAAAAAAGTGTACCTATGCTTATATGTAGTAAAACAAAATATTTATTATTATGATGTTATATAAAAATATATTCATTCACTTCATTTATGTTTTATAATTTACTTTCTAATATATAAATAAATAAATAATAATTTGTATCTATTGTTGATTGCTTATTAGCTATTCTGTATTATTTATACTACAGAAAGAGCATGAAAAAATGAAAAAATTAGGTATGAAATTGCTATTACTTTTCATTTAAAATAACACATAATATTTGTAAGTATATTTAACATAATAGCCTCCTATTCTTCACAAGAAGTCACAGATAATTGCAAAGCGTTAACCAATTATTGAAATATGGAAATTATTAAACTATAGCAATATCATACTTATCATAATTTTTGTACATCAAAAATATATTTAAAACAAGATATGGTACTTTTTCTTCTAGTTTCAAGTTTTTATTGTTTTTTAACATTATATATCTTAAAAATAGTTATGATCTATCAACTAGTCCTTACATTTCCTTACTTCTTCATAAAGTGTTTCTTCGCAAACAGCTTAATAGTATTCATGTTGTGATTGTTGTGTTTAAAATTTAATTTAGATATAAAATACTAATATGTATGTGTTTTATAGCCTTCATAGAAGACACTGCAGTTAATCAAACACCTGTGATTTCTGAACAACGAGTCTTAGACATGATTGAAAATGCCTATCCTAACCCACTAACTGTCGAGGACTTTGTAACGTAAGTATAAATAAAAAATAAATAATGCTTCACACTCATAGCCCCACACTACGATTTCCTGTGCCGTGGGTGCCATTGACAACACACAAGACAAGGACACACCCAGACCAAGAACGGAAATTTAAATTCATCATTCAAATTTCTGCCTCGCTGGGAATCGAGCCTTCCTATTAGCACTCCGGCGTGTTAACCATTCCGGGTCATCAAGTATAGTTTTAATACTTCTATTAAATTAGTAACTACAACCTTCTTTACATTATATGGTCATCTCTGTCTATTCCTATGATAGACCTGGGACCTCTAGGGCAAAATATGGATCAGTGTAGTTACTCTCAAGAAGGGCTCGAGTGTATGAGTAGGATCTAATCTGTTTCTCATATTTGAAAGTTATATTCAATAAGCCTTTTGTATAATTTATTTCCCTTGCAGAACTACGTGTTTTTCGTATAGGTACTCTTATTTGAGAGTTAGATTGTTCGTAAAGAAAAATTCGTAGATTTTGAGCGCCAAAGTGTAAGAACCTTCAAATGTTTTTAAACTTTGGTCTCTCTAATCCAAAAATCCTTTAAAGCGACAATAAGTGTAACAAGTGAGACAATAAATTTGAGTCATATTTTTCTCTAGATATATCAGGTAATCCAAATGTCAATATTTCTTGTGACCATATATCTGTTTTAGGGTTGGAAAATGGTCGAAAACGGAAGTGAAAGATGCATTAGAAGCTTTGGAAGAGAAGGGTCTGACTCGGGCAATGTCTGAAGGGCTATACATACGCCAACATAGTGTTGATACCCAGGTATTTTTAATATTGCAAAGATAATTAATTTTCAGATTGACTGTTCTTTCCGACATGCATTTATTTTTTTTACTATTAAATTAGGCATTCCATTGCTATTAAGTGTGACGAGGGGGGAGGATTGCTGCTTTAACTATTTTATGTATGGGGATACAGGGAGGACAGGGTAAAAAAGTGATGAAATGCGTATGACGTAATTTACGGATGGCCCTCTACGGGACGGCATTGATAATTTCCCAACAGTGGACTGCATAATTGTTTAATCCTCCTATAATATCATAAAAACCTTAGTCTAATAAAGAGTTAATTGCATAGGTGGTGAAGCAAATGCCCCGATTGTGTTCCTCAAGACAACCTACAATAGCTGTTGTCACTGCTTTGTACTGTGAGAAACAGGCAGTTGATGCTATGATGGACAATCAGGAGACTTATGTTCGATATACTACTGTTGGTAAGTGAGATTATATATTTTTTAAGGTTTATATGTAGATGTGTCCTTGTGGGCCGGAAAGGGGTGTGGACCTAATGTTTGTGACACTTGCGATGCTTTCTTTACATCAACTTGTTTGCTAAATGTCAAATATAGGGTTCAGCGGGCGGGCATTTTTTTCTTTTTATCTCGTACCTAGTAAGGCTGTATTCCACTAGTGGTATAGGAGTTGTTGTGTGTGTGTTTTTGCAGGATCTAAATTTTAGGTATATTAGAAAAACTTTTTTAAATTGTCTGTCATAAATTATTTATTTCATACAAATTAAAATGGTACATGGATCTACATAAATTGCATATATTTATAATTAATTAAAGCATTACAATAATACAAATTCTAATAAATCATAATTAATATTTGAGTTTGCACAGCAAAACTTTCACTTCAGAATGCTATTATGACTTTTGAAGTATTGTCGAAGTAATTGGCAAAACATTCATTCAAATTAAATAAATAATTATTGTTTTGCTTAACATATATTTGTATTAAATATCCATTACTATATAGAGCTGTGTTCAAATTCACAGGAACTAAAGTAAATGCATCAAAGTCTATTTATTATTACACATCGTCTGTGTAAATAACATAACCCAAACAATATTTAATGTAAGTAGTATAATCGATACTGCTAATTACATATTACACATCAATTAAAACCAAAATATTTTTTTCAAATAATCATTGTTCTCATGTAAGTGATGTAAATGTCTTTGAGAATAAAGATTCTTTAATCCTAAACCTAATAACTGCCTTGTGTTAACTTTTAACAATACATACTTAAATACGTAATAACAATATGGTGGGACTTCAAAACAAAGTTTCATTACAACAAAAACACCAGGTTCATGCATACATCTGTCATTACAATCATATTTGAAACAAAAACACTTAAACAAAAACTTAACAGAATATTCATTAAATATACATAAAATGCTATTTTATCAAAAAATAAACAAGAAAAACAAGATTTTTATGCAATGCATATTATAATAAAAGCATATCTAAAACTTCTTGCCCTAAGACAATAAAATTACAGTAACTACACAAGTCTTACGTTGTGTATTATTAGATATACAATTTTCTTCAAGCGGTTCATAGTTTCAATTTTCAAGCTATATCCAAGTTGGTATGTGCACTTTTGATCTATGCAAATTGAAAATGCAAGTTACTGACCTTCTCTACATCACCTTGTAACGTTAAATATTTGATTCTGGAAATATCGTGTTGAAGTTCAATATCTTTCACAACTGAATGGCTTATCTCAAATCCCATTGTTGTTGTATTCATGTCTTCATTCTTCGCGATTCTTATTTTGATTGAGAATACTGGAACTAATGTATTGTTTTCTACAACTGAAAATAAGAATAAAATAGTTATTGTCTTGTAAGTTTTAACTGAATGTACATTAATTAACTTTATGTTTGTTTGCTATTTATATAAAAGAAGAGTCTCGAGCTTGTATTATAAGCTTGAGTTGAAATGGTAGGTATACTAAAATATCAAAATTAACCATTCTACTGGTGGTTAACAGCATGATGCAACGGTAATACTTGACAAATATGATAATTACGTATGTTCGATGGAGTATTTGCTACAGGATTATCTGGTTCAATAGATTGTGATGTTCCATTCACTACTGTTTTCAATAGAAATTTGTCTTGTGAAATGTCTAGTCCTATGCTGCCAGCAATATTATTGTAATCTGGAACGTTAGGTCCATTTTCTTCTGTTAAACTTAAGGACATCCTGGAAAGTAGAGAGCACAATATTATTGCAGTGCATGTTAATAACATGACTAAGCTTTAATGTCTGACCGAAGCTTCGAATCCCACCTTTTTTTTGTCCAAATTCCAAGGTTTCTAGTAACCATCAAAATTGAACAAACACATTACATGTCTACGAGATTGTGATAGAGTTGTTGAAGTTAAAAAGACTTTGGGCGAAGATTATAGTGGCAACTAAACAATTGGCTTTGGCCAGAATTTAACCTTCGGTTTGACACAACAAAGCTTATTAAAACACAATGTATTAATAATAATGAAAAGAAGTCTTAAAAACCAAATGATGTCTTATAAAAGGAATTTTTTCCAGACAATAAGTATATTAAGTTTAATATTTGGTGGTATTTGCAAATCACAGAGATAAGATAAAGTCATACTTTATTGCGTTTGCAATATGTGCATTATTCCTGAACACGATATAGAAATGTCTTACGAGGAATATCATTTTATATTATATTATCACACTTTACATATAAATTTTATTTAAGTGTATTTTGCTTTACAATATTACAAACACAGGTTGCTAGGGTACAGATAGATAAACAAAATAAGAATAGAATTATCATATTCACGAATTGGCTTTGATTTATACAAAAATTGGTACTTACCACCGAGGATTGTTAATGAACAAACTTGTGACATTTATCTCATCTCCTTCCTTTAGTTGTCTGGGAAGAGAAAATACAAATCCTCCTCCTGTTTGTGGCCACATGTTATTACTCCTGTTCAACTGTGACCCATATACTTCGGTTTCTTCACGAATACTGCAACAACAACATTATCGGAGATTTTAATAATGATTGATTTACGTTGTACCACAGTTAACATAGTCATAATTTTTTATAACAATATAGCCGAAAATTATCATTAATAATACAGAATTAGAGATCAACTAAAAGATAACCTATATAGTACGTCGCAACTATCGTTGTGTTTTTGAAAGGTTTATTCGTAGAGATTTAAAAACAATTATACCTCTATAGGAAAACAGTTTTCACCGAGTAACATTATAACATTGTACACAAAGCGTTCGTTTCTTTTGGACTAAAACATCACCAATCGACATTATGATAATCTGAACTCTGACTGACACTTGACAGTGACATTGTTGCATTCAGAATATGGGAAAAGAAACGTAACTATTTACTACAACCCGTGTGCGATAACTTGAAATCCTTGAAGTGCCACATTCCGCTAATTGTTTAAATTATATTTTTTTAAATTTACAAAAGTCATCGTTTTGTTATATTTTTCTTAACAATATAACTCATATAATCTGTTTAATATCTGATAATCGTTTTTTTTCTTTTACACTCTACACTCATTTCACTATCACGTCATCACGCTGGTCTACCTAAGTTTTCACGCACGGGATCTTTATTGCTTGAGTTTAATTGTGCGATTTTTCTAAAACAAAACCTCAACTATCAATAACTTTAATTATAATAAATTTCTAAATCGTACCCGGCTGCTATACAATCACAACAAGCTTTTAACATTTTTGTAATCCAATGACACGTAATATCCAATAAACTGCAAATAAGATGTTACTGCATTACACGTCTATACTACTGGAGAATCGATTAAAGATGTTATCCTAAGACGGAATTTTAAGTTTGGGATGACGTAATGTGGAAAAACGCGTCACTGCACACACCTCGAGTCTACAACACTGCCGTGCGCGGGCGCACCACTCCGATGACTCCGATGTGATACACGTTTTGAAGATTTAGATTTATTATTTCCCATGGCTTGTGATATTTATGTACTGTTTAAATCTGTCCCGATACTCTTTTTGTTGACGGCTCGCAGTTGTACGATCCAAATGATCGATAAACAAATTTCAATCCGTAGAATGATACGGCACGACTACACGGCAATGAATATTGAATGGCTGTCCGTGCGAATAAACTTATATTGTGAAATCGTGTTTAACTAACGATGTTCAAGTTTTATCAGCTTTTCTGAAGTGTAATATAAAATAGGTACTTGTGATAGTAACCGTATTACCTAGGTTCTTTAAAATTATTATATATTAATTTAGATCTAGGCTTCTATATCTCTTATCTCTATCTTTGTTTAATATTTTGGAGTCGTTAACCTCAAACCGTGTGATTATTTAACAAAACCGGTCTTTTCAAACCGTGTAAATTCAATTTATCAACAGAGTCAGGTTATTCGTATAGAGTCATATTATCGTGCACAGGTAGCTTCTAAGTCTCAGATAAATAAAATAGGATTTTATTTATCCTATTTTATGTATCTGAGTTCAAGTCCAGAATTTCATTAATATATATTTATATGAATTTCTTCTAGTTTATTAATAACTGATAATCTGCTGTTAATTTCATTGTCAAATGAAAGAATAAACAAATATTATGGTCTCGAAAGTCATTGCAGCCTTACTTTTACTTACTACTCTAGTACTACTCCTATACCTTTATAAAACATGTATGAAATCAATCAAAAGATGATCAGAACTAGGATAACAAACAGTCAGGATTGTTCTAGATGCTCTGCAGTGAGATTTACCCAGTAGTATCGATCTTTCAATGCTATCGATAATTTTGGACCCTATGCACAACAATTTTATTTTCAAAATGATGTTACCAGGCCATGTTGTGTAATACGACACCAAGTATTGTTTGATTGTTTATCTGTCTGTGTTAACTTAATTAGGCGTCTGTACAAGGTGAATGTTATTTTCAAGGTAATGTGATTTACGTGACGCCTTTTATATCGTCTCATAAAATTACGAAATTTATGACTTCAATTAACAACATTCATTGCATAGGTTTTTTTACAACTAGCCGACAGACATTGTAATATAACATTATTTCGTGATTCGTGATCACTGTTCACATGCAGCTATAAGTGCTATAACTAACTTCATTCACCGCAGTTTGTTCTTCGTTTGAATATTTGTTTTGATTTGAAGGTTGTGGAAATGAAGTTATATTGTAGAGTTGCCAGAGCCAAAAGGTTGTTGAGTTTTCATGAATATTTTTAAATGACGAACTTGCCGCAATTCAAAGCGTTTTCCATTCCTTATCCATCCATGATATTCAGATGATAAATATATAAAAGTATTTGGTGTCAATAAAGATTTTTTTAACAAAGTATTTCTGGGCTTAGCTTTTTTCTGGTATTCCAGTTTTATTAATAATATTTCTGATAAGTTTATGAGATTAGGTAGGTACATCACTTTAAATACGTTTTTGCATTTGTAGTAGTGCGTCTTCAGCAGATAATATATATTTTTTTCTAATAGTTAGTTAATATCATACAAACGTAAATTATTATGATGAACTTCTCCAACTATAGACATTTCGTAGTTATCTTTGTTTTAGCGTACATCAGATAAATCGTTAATATGAATGATTACTAGTTCTAATACTGTAGGTATCTAAAGCCTATTTATTTATGGCATCTAATTTGTGGCTAATAATTCGTATACCAATTAAAATCTATGAATTAAAATCAATGAAGTAAATTAATACGAAAATAATAATAATAAACAAATTGGCACTACTTTTAACGTATTGATTATACCTACCTAAAAATCAAAGATTAAGGAGTGTCAGGAAAATAATATATTTCTTAGTTTCTATAGCACAATCTCAGATAAATTTTATTTATCTGAGAGCACAATATGAGTAATTCAATTTTCAATTCGTACCACTTTCCACCTACAAAATATTTATGTATATTGAACTATAGTATGTATAAGGTTTATACACTTAATATAGGTACACATATAAATCTTTCAAGTCGTGAGAAATAATTTTATTCAATATTAAACCATAATTATTTTGACCTACATACGTTACTGAATAGGTATAGATAGTAGGTACCTACATGATATTGAATATAAATCCACAAATGTTATGAATATTTAAGTAGAATAAAAGCTTTATTACTATTAGCCTTTTATAAATGGAAATCATTTTAAGTTATAGTATTAGTATTAATAATGCGAAAATTTGGATGCATGGATGTTTGTGGTGTGTTTGATTACAGCATATAGACCTATGGTTCCCTTGGGATACAATAAACGTGATTGAATGCGGGCATAATCAGTGTGAACATAATCTAAAAATTATAAATATTAATCTATTAATTAAAGAGTATTATCCGTGATGCATTTGATATTTACAGATCTTATTGTACTTCATATTGTGAGTTAGCTTACTTCCTCAGTAACTATGGCATTTTAGGCTATTTATTCTGGTACATCACTTGTCTGACAGATTAACTAATTTATCGTCGCTTAGCCTGAATTAACATTAAAAACGTAGGCAAGGAGGGAATTTTAGGGTTCTGACAGAACCCTTATAGGATCACTTTGTTGTCCGTCCATCCGTCCGTCTGTCAAGACCCCTTTTCTTAGCAACGCACGGAGGTATTAAGCGAAAATTTATATCAAATACTCAAGTCTACTGTCCCTTAGAGATGTGAAAAAATCAAGCATCTAAGGCCTCGTAAGCCAACGCATTCAAAATATTGACGATTATGGCGCAAATTTCCGAAACTCGCAAGAGAATCAAAACCTACAGGGTACTTCCTGTGAACTTAGAATCATGAAATTTGGTACGAAGCAATGTCTTATAGCACCGGCAAAGGAAAAATTGCGGAAACCGTAAATTTTTTAGTTACATCATAACTATATGTAATAAAAATATTTTTAATAATTTTAAAGCTACCCCTTTCAACATGAACGTATAGAGGCATTACCATCGTGTTACAACGTTTAGATCGTTAAGATCAATCCCTAAAGTGGTTACTACTCTAGGAGTATGTGCTCGTATTTTTAAAAGAGTCAAGGCAAACAATGCCCTAACTTCAAATAGATCATCTACCTATCATTTCTATGATTCATTTACTTTGCGTAACATAAACATGCAGGTGGATTAGGGGAAGACTAAGGCTCACGTCTGCGGTGATACTGTGAATAACAATTTCATTATTTGTCAGTGGAATTATGTCGCTTCGCATTTGTTCACGTACATTTTCTTGCGCGTATTTCCCCAACATTCACGATATCAATAAATAAAGGTGATATAACGTAGGAAAAATCTTAATGTTAAAGTCATGTAATATCATTAAATATTTGTGATTTAATTCTGGTTTTTAATATAACATTGCACATTTTGGGACTATTTCTCTAGCGTTAGATACTTTTTCAATTTTGTAATAAATGATATATCTATCTATATATGTAATATCCATTTTTGTGCAACACTGAGACGTATCATGTGTAAAAATGACATTTTGAAGTCCTCTACAATTCATAGAAAAAATCTAAAACATAATAACAGGCTTTCATTAGGTTTTATTAAGTTTTGATTTATTATTTGGTACTTTTTATGTATGGGTTAGCAATATAAAATACTAAATTATGTAAAAATCGATACAGATTTAGGTAAGTTAGGTTAGATTCAACACAGGATGGTAAAGGAAGTACATGTTCCACATTAACCCTGTGTTTATAGTGTGTTCTGTTTTTGACTTCTTCATCTATCTGTTTTTTGAAGAAATTATCATTTTTATTGTTGTATATTTCTTACATTTATTTTATTTTTAGGGAGAACAATATTAAAATGAATTAAGTATTAAAATGAATATGTATAACATTTGATTGGCCGTGAAAGTCGGTCGCAAGTCCTTTTTGTCTCAAATAACTACCCTGTATTATAAAATATTTATTAAAACATATTTTAATAACAGAAATTGTTTAGCACTTTAAGACAATTTCTTTTGATAAATTAAATGTTTGTGAAGGTACCTACTTGGGGCCCTATTTTTAATTGCTTCCCGGCATAACGAACCTATTTTCTATTCTGATGTAAAAAAGCTAGTAGATAAACAAAGTAAATAACCCACTATTAATGTAGTTCCTAAAAATCACACGCAGAATGAAAACGCAGGGTGAAACTTACGCATTATTAAGATAATATAAAAACACTATTAATAATTACTTTTCCGTCTCTATTAACACTGTCTTTTCCATTTCTTGACTAGGTCGCGCTTCCACTTGCATGCTTACAACACAACACAACGATATTACAAAACACGTAACACCCACACTTTTCATTTTATTATTGTAAATCAAAATTTTCGATCACACCAGTTTAAACATCAAAACAATGTTTACACTTAGGCACATGTAGACCGCGTTGTGAACTAATTTATAGTAATAAAATCCTTATATAAATCATTAATATGAGTCATTAACACCTAATAAAGTGTTGAATTCACCAGAATCATAGAATACCCGATGGTTTTACAAATACCAAAATTTTTAAAACTAAATCGTAGGAATAATTCCAGGTTGCTAATTAGTCACGTTTATGTTTATATAGTTTATTACACTAAAACGTTAAAATAATAGCCCAATTGCAAAAAAAATATGGAAAATATGGCATAAATATGGAAGCACAAAAATAGGCCATAAGGTCCATTGCTACTTACTGAGTATTAGGTACTTACTATCATTGAAACCAAATTTTATTGAGATCTATCAAACCTCATATAGACTCGCTGTTGAATAGATTATTATTTATTTAATCTCAATAAATTCGAAGATATATAATTAAAAACACGAACCTATTTGCAATGTAAGAAATCAACGATACACATTCATTTTTGAAGAAAAATCTGCATTTTCGGTAAGCTCAGCAGAAAGCTGATGGGACAACATCTACAAGTATAAAAATTGTTAATTTTAAGATCCTAATGGACGATCATAATCGTTTTTTTATATTATTATGTCATTAGCGTATTTTTTGTTTAGTGTTAATACAAGTTATTTTACCTGGTTGCGTCAGATAGAGTGTAATGTTTTTGGAACGTATTTATGTGTAATGAAATAATGCATATCTTATTTTTGGCACAGTCTTTACTCATACGCCTTGACGGATTTAATTGCATGGCATGGTTTTACATTTTTCTATTTACAAAAATAGTAGTAAATAGTACCTGCAAATAAAAAACGGGGAGGCTGGCCAATTTTTTTATACTATTAATATGGGTATCGAATTAACACACGTAAACAAGTAGATCAGTCTATAAGTAGGTATAATAAAACTTATTATATTATTTTGACCCTAACTTTGAAACCTTCACCTTATGATATTTAAGAAATCTATCTTAATACAAAAAATATTTTCCCTTGTTGCCTTTTTATTATTTTAACTGAAAAGAAAAAATGGGAAGTTCTCAATTAGAAATTTATTATTATTTTTGTTAATTTCGTTTTATCATATTACAATCGGTTTAAGGACATAATGCATCCAGAGTAGCTGGGTTTTGCCGTGCGGTTTTACAGTAGATGAGTAACTTTGCAGAAAGAACTGATATCAATTAACTGAAATTAATTTCTAAGTTGTTTTATATTCGATTTTCGAGGTAAGAAAACAATGATGCTATTTCTGGGTCAACAGGATATTATAAACTTCATTCGTGTGCAACTTCATTAGGCGCCGCATTGAGAGGGAAAACTGTTGGAGTAATGATTTTTGTGACTGAGACGGTTACTGTAGCGCGTAACGTTACTATAGTAGGAAATATTAGACTTATGATATAATGCGATACCTACGATAAGTACCAATTATTATTATTATTTTTAGAGTAATTTCACTTTTTATTTAATAATATTGCTTTTTCATAGGTGAATCGAACGTGTATACCTTGGGTACTATTGGAGCACATCGGGTAGTTACAACCAAGCTGCCTTCAGTGGGTCGAACCAGGGAGGCGATGACGGCTGCCGGTAACACAACAACTAGACTACTTGGCATTTTCCAAAAGGTATTTTTTATTTATTATTACTATTATTTATAAGGAAATCCACTTGCAATAATATAGTGCTCTACCTAAGGGCGATCACAAATGCGTTGCCACTCCTGAGGACTAAGATGGCTGCCTTATATGTAAGTCAAACGACTTTTGATTGTAAAATAGTACTTCGTTATTATTATTATTATAAATATTGTCTACCAATTCGCACTTGGCCAGCGCGGTGGACTAAGGCCTAAAATTTCTTTCACTGAGAGGACACCCGTGCCCAGCAGTGGGACAATAATGGGTTAACGATGATGATGACTTTGTTATTGTTTGCATATTAAATGTATACGATTAAGATACACATACTAAGTAATATTGTGTAGTTCCAAGAAACCAAATACGTAAAGGCAATTCTTTGAACCTGAACATTATTACACTTATTTAATACAAACTGTATCCCACGGTTTCAACCGCGTTTAAAAAGATTAACATGACATAGGTACAAAAGTTTAACCGGTGGTTTTGATATACCTAATACCAAAGATTTTTACCATAGATAGGCCCTGTGCATTCAAAAACTGTTTACGTTTTGCGTATCTGCTGAAGAAAAGATGGCATAGTGCTAGTTACAGTTATCTCGCTCTTGCATTATGTAA
>DWPV01001823.1:0-19156 GCA_018251915.1 Urbanus proteus proteus
AAGGGCTAAAGGTGAAGGTTTAAAGGTGGTAGATCTCTATGTGGTCCGCCTCCGGCGCCCCCACCGCCACACCTATTTCTGCCTCACAACAGCAATGTTCAGCGATGCTGTGTTCTGGTCTGCAGGGTGGTGTAAGAGAGACGTACTTATTCGAGGCGTTCCAACTTAGTCCTCACGGGTAGCAACGCATCTTCGGTCGACCCTAGGTAGGAATGTGATCTTATCTGGGGTTGATTACAGATGTCCATGGGCTACAGTGACCAAGTGGTCACTGCCGCAGCGACATGGTCAGTACCATCAGGTGGACTACATGCTCGTTTGCATCTTCGATCATACAAAAAAACAATGAACGAGCCTACCTACATATTTGCCGTTGTTTCTATCTTTGGACTAATCCCGTTCTCATCTACTTCCAATATAATATTTACTACGTCACCCATACACTGTAAACATCACACAATAAACGTAAAGCTATTACTGATCACTTTAACGAGACAAATCAATTACGTGGCACGATCGAACACCGAACGAGGCGGTAGTAATTGAAATTGATATCGAGTGGCGCTATCCGATGAGTCTGCTTTATCAAAATATAATGCTAGGTTACGTGAGTCTTCTAGATCTAGGTATGTAAGTTTGACGGTAGGGTGTATGGAATTATATTATTACTAGATGATCCCAGCGGTTTCACCAGCGTTTGAAAATCAATAAACATGTCGCAAGACTGACACGACGATAAAACAAAATAATTCCAGACGATTGTCTATGTCTGCACCAAATTTCATTCAGATCCATTCAGCCGTTCTTAAGTTATAGAGTAACAAACATCCATCCATCCATCCTCGCAAACTTTCACCTTTATACTATTAGTAAGATTAGTACGATAGTAAGATAAGATTTGAGTGTATAAATTTACATGTTTCTTAAATAAATTAAGATATCTCGTCAATCATAACAAAAAGAAAATCAATTTACAAAATAGGTTAGGTACAATAACGGTTTTGTGCTTACCCATATATACTTTAAAAGATATCTAATACACGTACCTATTTCCTGACAGAACTCTATATTTTGCCGGTAATTTTTACATCCGTGAAAATAGAAAATAAGGAAGTAGAGAATCCTACTAGCAAGTTATGCAGATATAACTTTATGTACATTTCCGTAACTTCCTATTTGCTATGCTTAAAGTATAAGTCAGTTGTTGTACTTAAATATTCACGACTTTAGAAACGAAAGAGCATAAATATTGTTTCCAGAGATATTTTCCAATTTTGTGAACAATGAATGTGTTTTCCGTAAAGAATATTAGTATTAGTAAGCTAATATATAATAAAATTTTCTATTCTGTTCTGAATTTAAATATTATATATATGAAATGATCTGAGTATGCCTACGTATATTTATTTTGTATCGGATCGCTAACAAGTTGTCATCGATATAATATTTTTTCTAGTTTACAACCGGATCAGAATACGACCTCAATTAGGAAGATCTGACAAGAACTCAGCGGACTTGTCTTCTATTTGTTACTTTGTAATAACATTATCTATGTCCTTATTTAAGATTATGTCATTATATAAAAGAGAAGTTAAAAGTGTAAATCTAATATGTCGTCAAGACGCCACGGGTCGCCTGATAAAGTTAGAGTTTAATTCTATGAACTATGCATGTATTTTTCAGTACTCATAATGCGTGTAAATTTTCCACACGATGTTTCTGATGTTCCTTACAAAACTTTTCGACATGAGAGTTGTGTAAATGAGATTCAAACCTCGGAAACTCACAGAGAGGAAAGCCAAGTAAATTCCTATGCAAACTTTTTGTTCTAGTTGGGTTGTATTCATCACTCTACAAAAACATTTTTTTACCATACGGACGAATAGAATATAAAAATAAAAATATAAAAAAACCTTTATTTGCAACACTGATACTTTAATTTATTTATTTATACTGCATACACTAAGGATGTTATGAATATGATATTTCGGATCTGGATATTGATACGGATATATGAAAAAAAATCCGGTTGCTGATATGAAATTATCACTTATTATGCGATTGTTTCGATTACGGATACCGGTTTTTAAGGAATAGTAAAAGAAAAATAAAGTATGTAAAATAAAGTAACGATTTACTATTTGCAATAAAATTAGGAAACGTACCTACATAGTTACTATGTCGGGTCGGTCAAAACCAGTCATTATGTACATAAGTATTAGGTATACTTGAACTTGCCTCCGGATGCTTTTATTCCGGATATTCGATAGATTCGGTTACGGTTACGAAACTTCATAGCATCCCTGGTATACACGGCATCTTCGCTCGGTAGTGGCAATATTTTCAGATTGTCAATAAATCGAGTCAGCTGCTGCGGCTTCAAAGAAGCTACGTTATAGCCTCCCGTCCACACCTCGCGACACTTTACGAGCGGTCAATATCTGGAAATGTTAGATGCAGGTGTGCACACTTGTGTTTTACTTTACAGTTTAAAATCACAATATTATGAATGGTAAAAGGATGTCACAGATAACTTTTACACTTTCTATGATTTACATACATATTTAAGCGTCCTTCACGAAAGTGTTGAAGTTTTCATGCTGAGCACCAAAAAGTAGTAAGAATATTTTCTAAAAGCTTTCTATATAAAGCAATTTAAATGATAAATCAGCGCGACACTTGTGCTATTTAATTTCATGAGCAAAATAGGCTATACAAGGGTATATTCAGAATGTACAGATTTCTCCGAACTACGCACAGAAAAAATATGCTATATCCACGTTCACTAGTGGCAATATTTTCAAACTCTTAATAAATCGCGTCCGCTGCTGCGGCTTGAAAGAAGCTACATTATAGCATCCCGTCCACACCTCGCGACACTTTACGAGCGGGCAATATCGGGAAAATGTTAGATGCACGTGCGCGCCAGACCATACATTATGCGATTTTTAAATTGTAAAGTGATGTCACACATCACCTATACACTTTCAATATTTCACATATTCAACCGCGTCTCGCTTAAAGTGTTTGAAATTTTGTAAAAACATTGAACACCGAAAGTACATTTTATAACCCTTACCTAACTTTGCTATAAAAATAACCACGCTGTATCAATTTAAATTGGGAGTGTTATATATAAGTACACACTGATATATTCCATATTCCATATAAATTATTTTCAGTATTCATTTATCCACCAAGACTCAATCGTAATCATCGTCTAAAATTGTATTTATTTACACTTAAGAAACGAGTATAAGATACCTACATCACATTTATTTCTGCTGACCTTAATATTTTCCTTAGATTGCTTCTGTCGTAAATATTAAAGTATTAATTTCTTCCATGCAGTGGCGTTGGAGTTGGTGCATACTTCTTTCAATGGACAGTTCACATGGAGAGAAGTTCACCCTCGGCTACCTGACGGGATCACAGCGGCGTCCCGGCGACTACAACTATCAAAGACCCGGAAGAGTAATTTCAGGTACTTCCTTTTTTTGAGGAAAAATACCATAAACACTCCATTTTTTGGTGAAGTTAGAACTCATTGTGTATGAAGGGAAATTCCGGGATGTCTAATAGAACGCACCTATGCCTTTCCTCGCCTCGTACCCCGCAAACTATTCACAACTCAACAAGCGCGACTGGTTGGTGTCTTTGTCGGAGTCACAAATAGTGAGAGATCAGAGCAGCCGGCAACCACCTTTTATCACCTTATCGGCAAGAATGTTGTATAGGCCTGCGTTTTTAATTGTTCATAATTGGTTTAGCTACAATCAGAATTTTGATTTTACTCTTCTATGTTTCGTAATATGCAAGATCCCAAGTGAAATTACATAAACTATATCTTCATAGTTAGGATGATTTGAGTAACATCAACCGTATCGAATCCATGATACATTATTAAAAGTAAAACACGAAGCGAAAATTCTCGGTCTACTTCAGCTGGACGATATTTAAAATAATTTCGTAGCGATTATGATTAGTTGCATAACTAAATGAGCTCATTTAAAGAGTTTAGTACGTAATTGAGTTGTTAAATTATGTTGTTCAATTTGATTTAAACGTAGTAGTTTAATAGGTATAATTTTATCAACAACAGTACGAGTAGGTATATGTATACAGCATACATAGTACATACATACCATTTTTCTAGGTAACACAAATATAAGTTACTTAACTTATTTGAAAGTTATGGTATGTGTGAACTATTTTGTCATAAAGGGATATACCTATGTAGATAGCCAAATAACTTTATTAAATACTTGCTGAACCCCGCGGTTTCACCCGCGTTTAAAAAGTAAAAAAGAATCCATATTTAGACGTAAATGTCATCCCGGTCTCCCGCGACGGCGCGCGCATGCGCGTGGAGCGCGCGGGCCAGCCGCTTAAAAGATTAGCTCAGCCAAACAGACAGACAGACAGACATTTTTTTATTGCATTTTCGTTATAGGTACCGTGTATACTTTCATATGCATAAAGTAAAAAAATGTTATTTTGAAATCACAAACAGACACTTCAATTTTATTTATATGTATAGATGCACAATGTAAATAAACGCACTAATCTATAAAGTAAATGTTTATTAAACGAGCGTGTTTAGAGTGTTAAAAGAAAATTAAAAGCTTTTGTGGAAAATTCTTCTAGTTGTTTATTTAACAAATTAGGTTTAATAACCTAAGTAGATACTTACTTGTAAATAAATTGCATTTAGCTAACATTCCTGTCATGGCCCATCCATTAACGAGAATAAACATCGAACCCACACACGGTGGAGCTTTCAAGATAGATGACTGATTGATTTTGAAACAAATAAAATTGTGGGGAAAGTACACCAATATTTATTATACTTACTATTTAAAAATTAAAACAGTAGCGCTACACTGTTTTTATAAAACAGAAATAAGAGAAAATGTATATTGTAGATAATTACTGTAAGCCTAACTATATTTTTTACGTATTTTGGGTCTTAATTAATTATGTGTACGTAAATATTAAAACTTATACGTAGTTACGTTCGTTATATAATGATGTTAATTAAAATAATAAAAATATAATTATATTAAATTTAAACGTTCATAATTATAGAACAAATTAATAATAGCACTGGTGTTATTGTACTTATAAATACACACATCTCAAACGAAGATCCGGACCGGGCAGACATTGTCCTGTTGCAAACATAAAATTAGATCTCAACAACAGTGCCATCTGTCTGATCCAAAACTATCTGGAGCCAAGTATACAAGCTGACAAATTTTTACCAGTGTTGCTCAAAGTTAGTGATAAGGCCACTTTGTGCACACATGAAGCCTGGGCTTTGCAGGGCCTCTGGTAAATTGTAAGTGTAAAACAGTTTTACAGCCTTATTTCATTCCCAGATCAGTGTCCTAAGAAAAAAAATCGCTAAATTTGGTGGGCCCTACACAACAATCGATTGAGGTGGGCGGTGCATAAAATGAGTTTGAGAACCACTGGCTTATACAAATTGTGACACATAAATTATGTAACTATGTTTGATTATGATCATTTAAACCAAAATATCTTAAATTTAGGTAAGATCTTTCACTACACGATATGATAAATAATATTATCTGATAAATTAGTTAAGAATGTTTATTATAACTGGCCAAACGGTCTGGCCCTCAAATGAGTGCTTGGCACAACCAACTTGGCACACATATGCCAGTGTTTGCTGTAACGCACGGTGCACGCATAATTTTATAAATAAATATTGTTTATTTACCAGGAGCTATTTCGATGGCGGTGGAAGAGGTAAACGAAAAACTTCTCATGCCTATGGGTCACTCATTGGATTTCGTCGTCGCAGAAACCTACGGCCAGGAAGAAGTTTCCATTCGGCAGGTCAGTAATACTTTAACTATTTTCATTACTCCGAAATAAAGTCCGGAAATTTTAATTAAATAACTGCCAGCAATTAGTCGCGAACATTTTATCGTCGTTTTATTTTATCGTACTTAATTTAAAGTTACGAATATTGCTTGACTTTAAAAAATTTAATGCTCCGAGGAGCCGTTTGATGGAATCTACATCACCTTGTCTAGTACACACCATGTCGTACAAAACATATAAAAATAATAGTAAATAAATATTAATAAATATTTAGTCAATAGTAAATAATCACATGCACTGGCCTGCGGGCCGGTAATGGCCCGCATAAGCTTTGGACCCGGCTTTCGGTAAGAGGCGAAAAATTTCTTTTATATTATAGAGATTTGAAAAATTATGATAAATACACCAATTTTATTTCTTATGCATAGGTTATAAATTACTGGTGTTAAAAATAACCCGTACCTAAACATAAATAATAATTAATCTGTACTTCAACAGTAGACAAATAAGACCGAAAATTTATTTTCTAAAGGTACTAGACGTGAATTGCAGATGGTTAATTTTCCTAGACAAAAACACTTAAACATAAATTATTACTGGAGTTTGAAGACAATTACAATTATGATCTTCAAGACTTTGAACATAAAAGAAAAATACGCAAAAACTGAAGTTAGGTCCGAAGTTTAAATGACTGTAAATGTGAAATTACGAAAACAATTCGGAACGTATTCCTAAAAGTGCTCCAATTTAGAAGGTATTCTTTCCAATCGGCTGGGAAATTACCCGCCAGACGGTGCGCACTCACTCGACATCCATTATTCTTTTACAGGTTCTGAACACGGATTGGAAAGTATAATACTAACAACTCTTTCTTTTAATTTTTAAATGTAAACTTTACGGTTTATGTGTTGTTTCTTATTAAAATATTTCATGCGTAAAATTATCTTTGTTATTTTTAAGTGGTATTTTTTTATTCAAGTAACAGATTAGCATGCAGTAATCACTGCCACATTGCATCCATAGACATCTGTAATCAATCCTAAATAAGGTTAGAGTCCTTCCTGAAATGGGCGTTGCTACCCCTGAGAACTAACTGGGACCACTTCCGACTATGCCTTTCAAATAGGTAAGACCTTTCGAATCAAAACACAGCACTATTACACGGTTTTGCCACCTTAAACTGTGTCACGAACTTATTACGAACTGAGTTTGGATTTAGCAATCAGATTGTTGTTGTTAGCGTTGTGAATGTCTCCCAAAATCATGTTAGTATAGATTTATAGCCCTTATACAGACACAACCGCATGAAGATAACGGTTTGCATGCGTATGAGGGAAGTTATGGATAGGACGATAGTGGAAAGTTTACAGTGTTCATAACTCAATGATGCATGGTGCTCTCTGAGGCTTATCGCAGCCAAAATCTATGCATATTGGGCATTCGTCATAAGTATGTTCTACATATGTATAACCATTTATAGGAACCTACACTACCTACAAATTTTGGCACATTTTTTTGTGAGATAAAATGTTAAACAGGTACATTTTTACCTATACCCTTACGGAATTGAAAAGCACAATGAAAAAAACAAATAAAGTATTTCTAGAGTCAGATAGGAATGTTAATATCATTTCAAAAGCGGATTCAACTAATCTACGACATTTGAAAGAAGACAGAAATAAATACGTCTTTTGGTCTAAAATAATGTTACATCGGTATAGCATATCTTTATTTAATAAATTAACTTTATGTCATGATTTATTAAAGGTCAAAAAGATATTAAGATATATAAAGATAATTATGCGGTTCTGCAATTAACCCGAAAAGACAATTACCAAGTAACGGTTAAAATATGAAGACATGCCAAAAGGAAATACTCGAAGTGATAATACCAGATAAACAGGTGTAAAAATGATGCAATGCCTCACGGTATTTTAGCGCCCGCTTAATCTGCCTCGTACATCAATGAATGTGTAATGTTTGCTGACATAAAGTCGGATTTTATTCAAATGCAAAATATTTTAACGGGCATTAATGCTCGAAATCACGCGCTTTAAAAAAGGTATCTTTTACAGTCGAAACAAGTATGAAATAAAAAAGTTAAAAAAAATAGCATAAGTGCAGTTCAGTACCAATCAAAATCAATCAAACCATAAATATAGTTTTTTATTCAATAAAACATTTATACAACTTAATCTAAATATAAACAACCTAAAAACCTAAAAATAAACTAATATAATAAATAAAGTAATACTTACAAATTAAATACGCCATCCAAAACTCCAGCTTGTGGCATGGTGCCCAGAATGCTGGCAGCGTTTCCTCGCTGTACAGCGAGGCTGATTTTTTGGGCGAAATAGCTGCCAGCCCTCTGGTCACCTGACGCGAGGACAAGTCTGGAGGACACCTCTTTAATAAAAGTTCTCATGTCAGCCGACCACGGACCTAAAGTACCATAAATTATTATTCAAAATCGATCAAATCTAAGATGTTATAAGTAAGTTTCTTTGTGCAGGATATTTTTAGTTGCACTAATAGTGCAAACATATCGACTTTCGTTTGATCGACAAATTAAAATGTTACAGATATCAGAGTAACTTAATCAAACAAAAATTGAAAGAAAACCGAAATTATATGCCGTAAATGCGATACCTATTATATGTGATTGTGCCTCATACCATAAATTTTTGAAATCATTGTGATAATCGCCTTTGGTTTAATGTCCACATTGCAGTTCGGATTTTTTCGTTACAATCAATTACAGCTCATAGCTACTATATATGTAACACAAATAAATAATTAAGCCTTTAATAAAGTAAAAAATATAAATGTATCTGTGCGTTATCTGATTATTCCCAAGAGTCACAATGACCCAGTAATATTGACCATCGACACAGATCGCGTGCAACATTGAAGGCTTATATTAGTTTATTTAAATTTGTGAACCTCGAATATCATACTTTAAGTTGTTTATTCGATTTGCGAACCGCGTGAACATAAGCTCTGGCTTTATTGATATTTGTCGCAATTAACGTGTCCAATACAAAAATATATATTTTTATAATAAAATGTAGAGTTTGGTCATGGTACAACTCCTGAGAGGTGACTGCCTCATTATGCTTTAGGTATAACAACGGTATTAATCTCTGATGTGTTCTGATTGTATGAAGCGTACTAACACTAAACGACGCCTACTAACTTAGTCCTCAGAAGTAGTACGCTATAAGTCGACTACTTCTCTAATATTATCTGGGGTTAATTACAATTGTCCATGAGATGCAATAGCCACTTACTAACAAGTGGACTACATACTTGGATTCCAATAGTGTTTAGATACAATTCAATTGCAGATTTAAATCAATCGTTTATTCTTGTCACCGCTTCAAGTACAAATTGCAATGCACAGGATCATACAATTTTTCGTTAAAACTACTAGGCCAGTAACTAGTTAGGTAAATTGGTTACACGATTTTCATTTGGGGGGCGGCTTGACAAACCAAAGCTTGGTATTGTGGCGACTTCCCGTTACCGCCACGAGTATTCTGAATCACGCTATCGAAGTATTCTCAATATCTTGCATATATACAAGCTCCGAACTGAGACTGTCGGAGCACGGCTGCTCCCCAGGCATGATCACCTAGCCTGGCGGGAGATCTCCCTTTCCCAAAGTATAAGGACTGTAAAAACATTGAAAAATAGTAAAACGTCTTACCTTTCAAGTGTAATATAGAGGATACGCTAACGTAGTACAAAAAAGGCACGCATCATTCACTGTCAGTTCCAGACACTTTAATCCTTTCACTATTAAGGTAAACTTACTGTCTGACAGTCCCTTCCACGTAATTTTTACATTGTTTCAGAATATTCTTACTTTATTATATCTTATTCATTGGACGGCAGTAGGTATTGAATTCTTTGGTGGTAGATAATCATTGGGAAAACTTACACATTCTGAGCCTTAATTTATTAATCGATATAATAACAAAACACATATTTAAAAAACTCGCTCATAAAAATAACATTAGTAAACCAACATTAAATAAAGATCATATGAATGTTAATTATGTTAGTAATTGGCCACGGATGTGCATAGGCTCAGCAATAGGTCTTATTAATCTTTATAGGCTGACCTATTATAGGCGAAGAAGGCGAATAATTACTACTAGTTCGATTTGAGTTGATACCCAATTATTATTGCTTTCTGAATGAAAATATTTCCTTAAAACATTCTCCTCATACTTGTCTCTACCTTTTTAAATGAATAGGTGAAAACTAAAAAAAGATTCAATTACAGCTTATTTTCTACTAAATCTTTACGCTATTTTATAACGAAAATTTTAAGGTAATTACATTAAAACAGTAACTAATATATAAGGAGTTTTCCTACGACGCTTTTTCAATGGTGGATCAAACGCAAGTACCAGTCCGAAGGGGAAATTACTCTAATGGCAGATTCAGTCCCAAGCTGTTTAATGTCTTTGACACAATACGATTACTGTAACATCTTCATTCGTCTGGCTAGCGATATTAGAATATGAATTGCCCATTTAATGACATATAAATGGATCACAACCGAACGCGTTCGTTTTCACAAAATATAACATCAATTCCACCGCCTGATTATTATTGATGACCCCTTTTTCATACTTCACACAATTTCTTTAGACGAGTCTTGCCAACTCGGTTACATATGAGATGGCTACATGAAAGCGGTGACATATTTTAACGAATTAATGGACATTTATCCCTATTTTTCTGTCGACGAAATTATGATTATGTTTTTTACCTTTGACTAAAATATTACCGACTTGTGCATCTTGCCTTTATTACATAGGTGTATTAATAAAACATTCATTAAATTTAAGTAATTACAATTCTCATGAACATGATCAGTGTGATCACTGCCGCCCGTGGAAATCTATAACTTATGGACATCTATATATGTAGTTCAACAGACGATCTATTGGAAGTCGATCACGAATGCGTTGTGCTAAAATTATCGCCTGGTTCTTGAAAATATTTAACAGTTAATATATCTCCAAAATATAACCCGACTGGACAAAACCAGTTTTTTTGTTTTTAGGCACTTTGTATATTTTAAAATTATATGGCCTATATCACTATGAAATGGACATACCTACATACATACGTTCGAAAAACATTACCCTTCTTCTGACGTAGTCTAGTAAAATCAATAACCTATCACTCTCTTTATAGGTACCGGTGTAGTATACGTGGTAAGAAGTCAGTGTTGCCGATTTATTTTTATAAAATGTTTGCCACACTTTGTGACAGAACTCATAAACTTGACTGCCGTAAAATAGTTCTTGAAGACAGCTTAGGTCGTAAAAGGGATATTTTATAACGTCTACAGCTGAAATTAGCAGTTTCTCGTGATTACATAAAAATAACTATTCCACGAAAAAATAAGCTGTCTTGTGTTGTGTAGTTATTTTATTTCTATTTCCTTTATATTATTGCAATAAAAAGATGAAATAAATAGAAAATTCATTTAAAACATATTGGAGGTTCGTCTTGACGTCTCATCGGTTTGAGCTGTCATCAACTCATTAGTGATAGTCCCACGCTAAACATGAGTCTCAAAAGTGTAAGAGGATAGTCCACCATACTGACCACGTGCAGATTGGCAGACATCATGGTCCTCAGAGATTTTTTTTTAATAATTGCCAGGTGTAAAGCGTATGGCCACTTAAGGCCAAAAGCTTCCTCTGTGTTTTTCTTAACTGTAATAGCAAATTATAATTATTTCCTAAAATTTCTAATACGCCTAATCTTTATCTTCAAATTCCTAATCTTCAGAAATGCATGCCTGCCTGGAATTCAATCTCGGGCCCCATTGAGGCCGAGTTTTAAACCACTTGGTTATCTTTGTTTCAAATAGTTAACCCTAATCACTTTACTGAGTCCATTTAGAAACAACTTTATATAATAATAGAATAGTGTGTTCACAGATATTTAGTCTACAGTAACTCCGTTTTATCGCCACTGTAATCCTTGGATTCCGTAAACACGCAATATTGTGGAAAATTACGATGTTTGTTTTGATCGTTACTAACAATTTAGAACACTTGCTTGTGTCTTACTTTTACATTCTGCTTCAAATAGGTTGAATTATAAGATAAGATGGCAATATAAACCTGTTAACACCTTTATCTTGGATTTTTGTCACTTTAAATATAAGAGAACGGATTATAACAATGTTATTTGTATCATACAAATACCATCATTGTAGTAGTAGTATCATACTACGACATGGACGACCATGGATGGAAAAAGAGATAGTTCTGTAGGTATAAATCAATACTAATCATAAACGATTACCATATCAACGCAATTTTTATCAAAGAATAGAGTAATAAGACAATTTACCTGAATGTTTGAATTACTTATTTCTCATTTCAATTTTGTTTTACAAAAAATTGCAAGCATTACTTTCTAGCTAACATTCTGCAAAGCTGACGACGTCCATCGCTAAATAATCTTTCCATAAAAATATAGAGTTCTCAAACTCACGCAACAACTACAGGAGATACCTACAAGTACAAGGTATACTTATTTCAATTCCGCCGAACATAATATTATCAGAATCTCAAAACCTGTTAAAACAATAAGTAAACATGACAACTTGAACTTTTGAATGTAAAAAAGAAATTGTTTTTACCGGTGCCCGCGGCTGGGTGTTTTAAGACAAGCATATCATTACTTACTGTAAACGTGTGTACCGACTGAGAGCATTAATATGTAATCAACGAACGAACATCGATTGTTTTGAGCATTGCAATGATTGAATGTTACAATTCTAGTGAAGGATCAGTTTGAAAATGATTAGCAAAGGTTTATGCAAATTTGAAACTTCAGGCACTTAGGTAAACAATTTTATACGATGGAAGTAACAAACGCACCTGATAATAAGATCCCACTGCCGCCGATGAAAATTTCAGATTTTTCCATTATTCATCCAAAATAAATAAAATTAGTTCACTTATTCACACTGTTATTAGGCTGAGCCAAAAGAATTCTACCTAACCTTAAGTAATTTAATTATTCTTTTTTAATCAATTTAAATACAGTGTGCCTCAATTTAGAGGCAGTAAGCTTGTACAGTTCAACTTAAATTATAAAAACTTGTTCTACAGATTAGCTACATTACCCGTCATTGCCGTAATTAAACTTGTTCGTTTTGTATCACCTCTTTACCCGTGGTCATTACCCATCTTAACATCAACAGGTGGCGGCGCTGTGGGCAGCAAACGTGTCAGCGTTCATCGGGCCTCAGGAGACGTGTGTGCACGAAGGAAGGATGGCGGCCGCTTTCAACCTGCCCATGGTCAGCTACGTGAGTCCGATAAACATATTATTACCACTCTACCTTATCATTAGCACTGCTTTTAAGGTTTTAACCCGCAATCAAATGATGGCGGTGGCGTAAGATTTTGAACCGGGAATTCAATTTCATTTTTATTATTACTATCATCGGTGTTTTAAGGGCACTGGTTTCTTCTTAAAAGAAGTATGTTTTAACTGTGGTTTTAAACGTGAGGTTGGTGGACTTTGCCTTGCGAATAATATACTTATGTACCCGTATTTCCGTTTAATTTAAAAGTAAACTTTACAAAAAATACATAACTTTACAAAGTCCTGACAAATAGTTTACACCTCACGGCATATGTAAGTCATCTGTATTTTTTACATTTCACATTGCAATTTTCTGCCTACATTATTTATGACTGATGCCGTAATTAGTTACACTAGCCCGAAATTAAAATAGCCACTCCGCATGCCAAGATTATTTGAGTTCGTATATCAGTTAAATATGTTACTCTGAAAATATATCTTCATTAATATTTTTTTAGCAGTTAATAAGAAAAAACATGAGACTGAAGTAAACATTATTACCGTTATTTCCTTGTGTCATCATACCTTGCCAAGTCGGTGATGTGATATATTACTGTGTCACGCCAAACGCCGTGCTGAGAATAATATAAATGATTATGAACCAACTGATTATCCAGTGAGAGAAGTATCGAGTTACTTACACGGCCACCGCGGAGTTAGACTTAAAAAAACATACAAACTTTGCTAAGTTTGTTCATTGTTATTAGTCCAATTTTAGAAATTTATAGACCTGTTACAGCCTCACTGATTGGCATAATTCCTCTCTTAGAATATGAAGGCAATGTATCACACTGACTAAATAAGCTTTGTTACATTAAGAAATTTATCCGGCATTATGAAGGTTCTCTAACGATATGTTCTAATATCGTTTAAGCAAGCGGATAATGAATTTCCAATTCGTAATATCTCTTCCAGAATCAAGCCAGGACATCTTGCATGAAACCCCCAAAATTCTAAAAAAACTACAAAAATAAAAAATCTCGGTATTTTTTGAAAACAAGTGTTAACATCACAGTAAGATCTTTTTAAGCGTGATTCGATTTTATAGCAATAGATAAAGAAACAGAAAATAAAAGTCATAAACACGAGCGCCAACACAAAACAGATGTTAAGCATGACACAAATTACTCTTGACGAAAACAGACTAACGTTATACAGCTAAACAAAACAAATTATTGAAAAGTTCTATATTTTGTTACAATACTAGTCTTAAAATAGTTTATATACCTTCTTAGGTATAGGTTATTAACATGTTTCATTACTTTCATTAGTAAATGGAATCAATCCGTAATTTCCTTTTGCCCTTTGAGGTAAAATTTCATCATTATGTCTAAGTATGTATAGTATTGCATACCTATTTACAATAGAGTCATTACGAATACATAGCACAACTACTATAATATTTGCTATCTAGATCTAAATTGCTTCTTGTTAGCGGGCATGTTCACGATATATGGGAATTCAATATCAATATAAGCCCCTGGAAGCGCCCTTGCACATTTGTTTTAAATAAATTCGAATTAATACAAAATTGGCGTACTAAATGAGCACGTAATTCTACTTGGGGACATCTGTGATTTACCTCAAATAGGACCGAAGGTTTATCTAACGTCAGTTAGGTATAGATTCGTAGAAAAGGAGATAGCAAACCTCTGAGACCCAAGTTGTAACGCCTCTTATAAGCTCTTGGCCCTGTTTTATAAGTCAAAAATAGTAATGGCACATTTGTCTCCATTGAGTCACGAAGAGTCTCAACTAGACTAGTATCGCTTTACCAGTGTAAATTAGAACAGTGTTCCAATAAAACTGAAATACCTGTACCTTGAAAGTCCAACTGCGAAGAGTTCCAAGGTTCAACACCAAACATTAATGTATAATGTTTGTTACAGTACTGTCGGGACGTCGCCAGCTCCAACAAGCGCGTGTACGCAACGTTCTCCCGTACTCGGCCCTCCGACATCGACATCTCTCGCTCCGTGGTCGCGGTGCTCACGCATTTCAATTTCATGCATGTAAACATTTACTACTCATTCCTTCCGCTACATAACGCTTTAGGTTTATGGATATACTCGATATTTATCTATTATGCGTAAACAACCTAGTTTTTTAGGTCTTTTTAACGTTTAGCTGAGTAATAGGAAGAATTTATTCAGAAAACAATTTTGTAAGTGATGATAGACACTGCTAGCTATTTTCTTAACATTTATTTTAATCTTGACTTTTCGCGAATATTATGTAGCGTTTCTTTTTTACAGGTCGCTGTCGTTTACCTCAAGGCACCAAACCATGACTTTTCTAGATTAGCGTTTGCCATTATCACCGCAGCGAATGAGAAAAAGATATCGATACGGACTGTCCAAGTGTATCGACAACCTTATTACTATGAGGACAGACGGGAAAACTTCACTCGTAACCCGTTCTTGGATATCGTACGGGAAACTTACAAAGATACTAGAAGTAAGTACTCGTCTAGATATCGGCAAATAACACCACACAATTGACCTTTCGTCGGACAAAACATATGTCCATGTTTTACAAGTTTTGATTTGAGTAACAATGTGTTATCTTATGTAAAGGGTACATTTCTTTAAATAGTAATCAATTGAAACTGAAATTGCATACTTACTTAAATACGTATTTTCTTTAGGTTTTTAATGAACTGACATCTGACTATAGATAATTCAATTATTCAGAAATACCTAACGCAAACCAAGCGCCTCAGCGTACTATGTCCCATTATACACGAAGACTGGGTAAATATTCTGGGTACTTCCTGACTTAGAAATAGGGAGTAATATAGGTATAAATTTTATATTTGACGGGTTTAATGGGTCCCGGGTTCGATTCCCGGCCAGAGAGACATCTATATGATGAATTTACATTTTTGTTCTGGGTCTGGGTGTTTCTGTTTTCGTGTATGTGTGTGCCCATGGCACCCACGGGAGAAAATCCTACTGTGGGGCTATGAGTGAAGAAAGCATTTTTTGTATTTGTACTTTAAATTTACAACAAATACGTATAATAAATATGCATAAATACTTAAACTTCAAGTCACTTGTAAGCAACATAGGAACTTTAAGGACTAAAGTAGTGTCCGCGTTTAATTCCAAGAATTATAGTTAACTAGTTTCGAAGACACTATTAAAAGCGTATCAGCGGTGGCCCTGTCTAAACTTCCGTTTCATTTGCAGTATATGTCTCAGTGGGCTACTACCACGACCACATTGGACTGATGTTGGCACTGGATTCGCTGAAATTGTTGGATTCAGGTAAGAAGAAAGTTTTTATTTTGTTAAAAACGGTAGAAATATTTATGGTTTGAATCGGGACGCACCGCCACCACACCGATTTCACGAGGCGTTCTAGCTTAGACCTGAGGAGTAGCAACGCATCCACGGCTACTTCTAGTAGCTCTCTAATCCTATAGAATGTACATAGATCCTTCTATATCTGACAGCGTCCACTGCTTGTCGGGAAAAGTCCGTGCCTAACTGTAGATGATATAATTAATGTAAGTCTTTTCAACGGTCTTAGTTTTCTTGACCAATGCAACCCATGCTAACCCTACGACTTAAAATGGAACAGCTACATGACGTCGCTCACAAATAAATTTCTGCTCTAGATAACAATTTTTTCACGCCTCAGTTTAATACATTCGCCTTAGACATTTTGATGAAAACGACTCATAAAAAATGAGATCAGCTACAATATCTCCTATTTTTCGGAACCATGCACGGTTAATAACATGTAGTACTGTAGGTAATAGTCGGTATCCTGAATAAAAGGACGTAATAAAACATTATGAAAGTTGACCGTCGTAAAAAAGAGTTATAAGCAGCAACCATTGCATTGTTCAGGCGATTTTTTGCCTGAAAAGAAAACGTGTATGAACTCGATAAACCGAGGCTGATATATTTGTCTACATCGCCCCTTTTGTTACTCGAACAACACCCTATTATTTCAAAGGATAGCTTTACGAGGGCCATACAGACAGAATGAGTTGAATGCGGAGAACCTAAAAATAAAAGTAATGGTCCGTTTCCATTGCAATATTAAATTGTAAAAATGGATTAGGTATTGAAATCAGTATTCGCTGTTACTTCTATTTGTGCAGTTTTCCGTTTTTATTTAAACTAGTTTAGGCTCTTCAATGATGAACTAGTAAGTCACGACAAGTGTCTTAAAGGCACTTATAAGGTTAGAAAGATAAATAAATGGATAATTTTGACTGGTTAAACTTTAACTAGTTAAAACAACAATAAACGATGTTTCAATCCAACCTAGGATAGGTTAGCCATTTGGCAAAAAAACAACTCTAATTTCAAGATTTTTCATCTCTTGGCAAAATCGGATGACGTATAGGCAGTTTACTTTTTGCGCTGCTAGCTTCTTATTTTCAGCAAAATACAGCAAACATGTTGAAGAAAATGTGAAAGCAAAAAACGCGAATCCTTCGCTCATCACTCACAAAACGAGATCAGTCATATGATAAATAAACATTGGGAGTAACAGTTGTATTTGCATACTCAATTTGCGCCCAGCTTTTACGGTATTTCGCTACAAATAAGTTGAAATTCGGTTGGGATTTACATCTATGAATCCCTAGTAAGTGTAACCAGGTTTAGGTAATTCATTTCTATCCACATTTTCATACATTTTTTATCAAACAAAAGTAGTAAAATCAGTTCATTTGATTTTGCCGTTTAAAAGATAGAGTGATTCAAGAGGAACGCTTTCCTCGTTAAACGGAAGGATTTAAGGATTTTAAGGAACTCAATGCGTGCAATAGCAAAGGATAATGTACATCTGTTAGTAAACGATTAGTGCCGATCACAATGTGAGATATAGATGCGTAATGTACTGCTATTCCTGAGGACAGATTTGGAACGCTTCCGATTAGCATTCCTAACTTACCACACCCTCTAAAGTAGAACCATCAGTGAAAACACTACTGATAATTATCAGATGCAGTGGTGCCTCCAAGTTTTCTGATACCGTGATACAAAGAAAGTAGAACCCTTCAAATCTAAAATCAGTTGTCTAAAAACTCAAATGATAGCAGTGCAACTCTGCTGCTTTATAGGAAAGATGTACGTAGGTGGTACTAGTGGTGTTATCCCGTCATCAACTCTTTTGTCCATCGTAGGTAATGCTGGGCACTGGTCTTCTCTCAGGGTGAAAAGCCAGGTCATACTTTACCACAATGACCAAATACGAATTGGTAGACTTTACTCACAATAAAGGTTGTTTTAAGAAATCTCATTTGTATTAATTTCTAATACGGTGGTGCAAGCATATGAGAGTTTACTAACTCAACCATTTTTTGTTTTATATTTGTGTGCCTATCTCAACTATTTTGTTACATATACCTACGGATGTTGTGTCCCTTATTCAATTAATTAATCTTGTGTAAACTCCAAGACCACTGTTTCTTAATTACGTTAATATGATATGGGATACAAACCGGCCGGCTTCATTATAAAGCCTCAGTGATTTTAATTAATGACTCAAAGTCTCAAACCTTACATGGAAGTAGGAAGTCGAACAAACCGTTTGATGACAACATACTGTGTTGATATACTGTTAAGATACATTTATCTAAGTAATATAAGTAGGTAGTGGAAAGTATAATAATATTTTTGTTTATTATTACGGCAGGCCTTTGGTCAAATTTCCATAATTAACCCAGACAGGAAATGGGTTTAATTTAGGTTCCCGTATAACTTTAATAATTAATTAATTATGTAGTACAGTTCAATACAAAAAAAATATTTCGCATTTTCATGCGCTTTTTTTATTCATTATTAAATACTTTTATAGCACTTTGTGACTTAAGCCCGCACTTTACGCACGCCTTTCCGCGTGCGAGCGGACTTATGTCACGCGT
>DWPV01001824.1:0-19155 GCA_018251915.1 Urbanus proteus proteus
ACGCCTATGACTCAATTACGATATGACTACGACATAGCGGTATTACAAAGCGTACCACATGCTTATTATACAATTTTTAAACTTAAAGTTTTGATTTTTAAAGAAATGGGTACATAATGTAATGGTCAAATTACTTTTTCATATTATGAGTACCAAGCGTGAATGAAGTCCTATTAATTTTAATCACTTAAAGGTCATGGAAATTTGCCAACCCCGTTTCAATTCTAAAATTGATTATAAAATATATTATTTAGTTTTTTTACCTATTTTCGACATATTTCGGAAACTGAATATAAAGAGTTCGCCTTAATGTACGTAAATATAATAAAAAACTCTACATATAGTAGGTACCTACAGCTGTTTTTTTCGCCTTGCACTATCTTTAATTGGGTCCCAAAACTCCTTTCAATTAATACTATAGATCCGCCACTGGGCAGAGGTACATACGTAAATTATATTACTGGTCCACCTTGGCCCTTAATATATAGTTTTATAACTGTCATAATATGTCACCTGAACAGAAATAATCTGTGAAGACATGTATGAAACAAAATTCTTTTAAAAAATTGGTCCATCATGTACCAAAATAATACCTATTTTTGTTGTCATAATTGTATAGCTATAAAAATGTAATATTGAGACTGAGACGGTCACTAGGTTGGTACTAATTAACTTTCTATCACTACAACTCAACTCTATCGATCAGTATTTTTTTAATTCTGAATAAACTTTAAGCAAATTACTTTTAAGAGTTGAAGTAAGCAACTGCCAGTGGAATACTCATTGTACTCCCGAGAACAAAGCTGAAACGCCTTATGTATCGTGAATTGCCAACAAGTGCCTCACTTAATATTTATGTACGTTATTTGTGAATAAAGGAGAGCTGCTGTGTCCAAAACAACGCGTCGTTCCTTTTGTCGCTCGTAATCCGGTCTGCTTATCGATATCTCTAAATTATTCTTACACGGAGGGCTGTTAATCGAATGAAATAAATCTAATATCAAATGTAGGTGGTAAAACTCCGTAGGTAGTCCGAAGGCAGTATTGTCATCATCATCGCGTCACATATAGGTTCGTTGGCAGTAGAGTAGCTTGTTTGAGATATACTTACGATATACAAAGCCGGCCTTAGCCATCTAGGAGTCCCGGGAAAATCACTCATTTAGCACCCCGAGCAAGTCACATATTTGGCGCCCCAGGCGAGTTACGAAACTTAGCGCCCTTAAAGCTCCATGAAGTTGAAGATATTATGTTTTTTACACAAGTAGACTGCCTTTTCATTTGTCATCAACTTTTTTAGAAGATTGAAATACAATCTTCTAAAAAAGTTAAGTACGTACATGCGGTTATTTCAAATTTAATGTAAATACCTATGTTAAAACCAAGAGATGAATCAACTGAAGTAGACTTTTGACAGAAATTCAATCATATACCTTAACACCACACACACCAGAGGTGATGATGGAACTAAAGCAGTCTTTGGACATATGTACATTCAATCATATTTGCAGCTGATTACAATCTATGAGTGACAGAGACCACTCACCACCAGGAGAGGTACTTTCTCGTTTGGCACTGCAAATTATTTTTTTATGCAAAATGGTACCAAATTTTGCATAAAAATTGAATTTTCTTAAAAATTTTAAATTCACAAACATATGTGTGCTACAATATTATTCATATCAAATGAGAGCGCTAACTTCGAAGAGGCAGCCCTGAGAACTGCCGATGTAACCGTTACGACGAGTCCTGATAACGCTTTGATTTATTTCCCGGAATATTTAACGACAATAGACAATTGAAATTTATTATAACATATACCATTTACCACCGTACGTTACATGCAAATTTTCAGCTCATGTCTGCCGTATTGGTGGTAATAGACAAGCCTACTTCCTGTTTGGATTTATAGTATCAATATAGTAGATTTATTTCAACGGCCCTCTTCTCATCATACATATAAATAAAATTGAAGTGTGTGTTTGTGATTTCAAAATAATAACTTTTTACTCAATGCGTATGAAAGTATATACGATACCTATAAAAAATGTAATTTAAAAAAATGTCTGTCTGTCCGTATATTTGGCTGAGGAAATCTTCTAAACGGTTGGACCGATTTTGACTTTCACTGGAAAATATCTGGAGGTCTAAGGCGTCACATATTCTAATTTAATTTTTGAAAAAAAGATTATTTATTAAAACCGCACCGAAATCCGTTGTGTAGTTTTAAAGATCGAAACATACAGTTCAGACAGCGAAAAGCGACTTTGTTTTGTTAAACAAAATCTTAAAAAAATGTTTTAGAAATCTGGTTATTATAAAATCCTTTTGCGTGAAGTGGGTGTGTAACGTAGACAGATTTAAAAAGTATAAAATTTGAAGCATTAATTTTAAGATAATTATTTCAGTACCTAACGTAGGTCTAGACAGTATCAAGATATGGATATTATAAAGCTAATTAAATTACCTTAGATAATTGCGTACCTCTAGGTAAATACGGAGCTTATAGGTAGGTACCCTGTTCAGCCCGAAAGGCGCTTATCTTTTCTAGGTGATCGTGTTATTATTAAACAAGGCGCAAGTTCATCGTCAGAAGCAGACTATACCTAGTCCTTATATAAAGCGTTAGTTTTAAGCCAACTTAAGTTAGAAAGCACTACACGCATAAAGTGTGTGTATGTTTGTTTTAATTTAAGGAAATAACAAACAATCAAGCAATCTACCTGATAATTATTGGAAGATTTAAATATCATGTTTTATTTAATTAGTCTTTCAGTATAGTAAAAGCCTATTCAAGAAGTTAGAGAATCGACATCGGTCTATAAAATGAAAAGATGAAAACAAGCATGCAAACCATTGTCCAGTCGATGGTAAGTTGTCACTGCTACCTATGGACATCTGTAAACCATTGACTAAACTTATAATTCGTTTCTATCGCGGATTAGACCTGGAAAATCACCGCTCAATAACAACATCCGCTTACAGGGTTTCCACCGTACCAAACTATTAGCACATAGACAGAACTAGCGAGAATATACAGAATTAGCGAGCAACATACACCGCAAGCGATTACATTTGGAAGCGTGAGAGCGAACTACCCTCAACTCCAATCGAAATTACCAGCACGAGCACGACCGCAGTATCGCACAGGGACGACGCCGTTAACAATTTATTGGTCGGTCGGGCAAACGCTCCTTCAATTATTAAGCATTTAATTATAGTCAAGAGTACAGATAAATCGCGAGCAATTATTTCCAACTCCTAACGACGCAGCGGGTTGCCCAATGGCCGATATTTCTCGCGGCTTCCAATAACTAAAGGCATGGGCGGTGTTAGATTAGGTCCGTTCCAGTCACCGATATTTCGATTATGTATCGATTTTTTAAATCATTTTATGAAATCGATACTCATACTAAAAATGCGGGAAGAATTGAAATAGCAATAATCATAATACAGTTCAAAATTCATTAGCGGTACTTTGAATCGATTACATTTTTACTTCATCGTTTCATGTTATACCTTTATAATGGACATACCCCATATGCCTAATACGTACCTATATTTTAGGACAACTAAACTAAATACCTACTTAAAGAGGGTTCTTTTATACTTATGTAGGTAGGAAATTACCTACAATGAAACTATAGTGACGCAGAAACTATCTACGAAAGTGAAATAGTTAAGTAGGAAATCTCAGACATCTAGTAATTAAATTATTAACTAAACAATAAATTAGTTTTATTTTAGAACCTAACTATAGTAAATACAAATATTATGTGAGCACTTCTTTTTTTCTCAATCGGGTTAGTTTATTAAAATTATATCTTATTGAATTACAGACTTATGTTTATTAAGATATCGATATCGACAATCAGCGTAATCGGTTTTAGTTCCGTTTTTATACGACCGGTACACGCTTATAAGAGACAAGAGTAATAATTGAATTTCCTCCGAGAACAATTGCTTCGATTACAGTGCACCCCGACACGGATCGACGCCTAATGAATCTTCCGCTGTCTAGTTATTTACCGAGATAAACTCTGTTTACTGGATACATGCGCATGATTGCACGAGCTTCTAATAAATTAGATTTATCGGCGCACAAGATAAGTTCGAACGTGTGTTATGTGTGTTATAATGTTAACGCACCCAAATTAGCACTTCGAAGCTTTCAAATACATGCCCGCGGAATCCGAATACTAATTAGAACGTTATTCAACTTGCGGATTTACGATTAATATTACCTTGCATGGAAACCAAACGATTTTATACAGATACTATGTATCTGCGGTATCTTTATATGTGTGTACATTATTTTATATCTTAAGAATTATGTAGTAAAACTAGTTTAATCTTAATTACGCTTAAGTTATCCTGTAATGTGTCGTAAGAAATCAATTATTCTATCGAAATTATGAGGCTGACCTACCTTCAAGTACCTATACTACAAACCGTAGCAATGAAAACAGCTTTTATAGAGCTATCTGTCTAAGTAATTAAAATAGTTGTAGAGTCCTACAAGCCGTGCATATGAGTAAACTGTTCGCTTGTGTTATCGTGTCTGCTGTTATTCAATTTTGATGGATACTTTATTATCTTATTAAAACTGAATTTCGCAACATATTGTAAGTATAATGTTACGTTCGCATTTTACTTCAACTTGTTTTCGCACATGAAGGACCCTCGTCCTTGATTCATTGTGAGCCGAAATTGCCAATTGTAAATTGTCTCGCTCCAATGACTTTGTATCAACTTAATCATTTAAATAAGCAATCGGTCATTTATATGAGAATGACGCCATCGCTACTTTTGTGTGTTTTACCAAACGCTATGTATCATTTCTTTGTTTGAATGCACACATATTTATTACAGTAATCTATTAATATCTTTGGTGTTTAAAGTTAAGTATGGGCATACGTAAGTAATCCAGTACTTAACGTACCTACTCTTATTTCTACAGTACCCACTACATATATGTACTAGTAGGTACCTACTGTATGTCATAGGTAGGCACTATAGGACTGTATGTCCTACATTACCTACCTATGATCGTTATTTAGGTATGATACGTGTTACTGATACTTATTCTAGACTACATAGACATATTTATTAATAAGTAAACATTATCATCAAGTTATAAAAATATCTTCAAGCTTCAAGAATATTTAAAAACCGAAAAACCCAGGTAAACGATGTAGGTATGCGAAACTTGTTTTGACTTTGTTGTTGTGTCAACAACCAAACAACATATTGACAACCGATCCCAATCGTAGACAGTTAAGTTGATTACTTCACCATTTATTGTAAGATTCTATAAAGCTATAAAGCACGTAAAAGGAAATAATATCGATCCGATGACTATAGACTATCAATGACCTAAATACTAATTCGTTTTATAATAGGAAGCAAATCAATATCGAAATAGGCGGACGCACGCGCAGCCGATCAGCTGCTACCGTCGCTTCAATCAGCCGATGCGAGCTACACTTCACGATTTCAATATATTTTAATGAAATGTCAGCACTTAGTGATATCTGCATTATGTAAGGCCAACATGCTTTCGTTTTATATTCAACGTGATCTTATTTTAAGAAAACAGAGATTATTGTTTACGCAATCACTTTTTTCATTGATAGGTACCTACGTGTAGTAAAAATATTGTTTTAAGTGCTTCGCTTGGTTTTAACATTTAACTAAAGCAAATAAGTACCATAATAATGGAGTAAATTAAACAAGATCATCGTTAGATCATAAGTAGTTAGAAAAATTAAAAGCAAATCAATTATAATATAAATGAAGCCTTCAATCGTTAGGCGGCAGTGATTGCAACGGAGGCGCGGATAGCGACTGGATGTTCAATATCTATTAGCGGTAATATCTTAGCGCAGAGATGGCTCTGGCCCAGATCTGGAGCCGGTCGGACCAGTTCTCCGGGCATCCTTGCGTAACAGCCGCGCGCCCGGTCCGCTTGCAAAAATGCATTAACAGCCACCCAAATAACACTCACGCCCCTTGAAAGCATTTCAAGATTCGCGAATAACAGAGTACCGACCCGTGACAGGACCTGCACACCGCAATATTCAGATTAAATTCATCGCCCTTGCGTAACGTGCACCGATTTTCGACAGTGAAAACGCATAAAGCGAGCTTTATTACCGAGTTAATATAAATCACGAAATATAATTACGCATATCTCCACCACGCCTTCGAATGACATGCAATTTTATTTCGGAAATTATACAGCAATGTCTTATTTATTGCGCTTCTTTTGATCATTAGCGTACCTACTCGTACCTACCTGCGCGATCATTTAGGAAAGAAGGCGACCTCGAATTTGAATTTTAAAAAGATGTGTATTGTATAGGTATAACTGCAATATATAAAAATCTTGATATCTAAGTCTGAATATCTATGCTTCATTTATCAAACATAACTTTATTTCCTACTGCATATCATTACTTTATAAAATTATTACATTTAATACAAGCGACTCATGTTATTTCTGTAAACGTATGTTCACAATCAATAATTTATTTTATTTCAATCTTAATTGTCATAGATTTATAAACATTTGAATAAGAATGAGATACAATAGTATAGGTACATACAATCTCTAATCTATAGGACTTTGAATAACTAGTACGTAACGTAACCCTGAATCGTAACACACCCTTGTCGTTTAATAAATCTGTCTGTCACTTGATGACCGAAATGATATAATGTGTCTTTGTTCTATTCTCTCCGTCCTGTGACTTATGATTTAAATTGATCATTGATAACTATTTAAATACGCACACGCACATAGATCAAAACTAATCTATTCTATACAAGGTTGTTAATAAATTATTACAAGCCTGCATTTATCTACATCGATATCTTTGACCGGGGAGCTATCATTTATCCAACATTGTATGGTTTTCCCTAGGTGTACCGTCTAATAGGTTCCCATAACGGTTAGGTGCCGGTAGAAAACTGCAACATTAGAACATGATCTTCGTGATAATTTATCGGTAAAATCGTAGGATACACCGTCGAACGTGCGCGCAACCGGCCGGTGCAAAATGATTGTAGTTCGAACTCTACATCTTTGCGCCAGGTCGCCCTCTATCATATTAACGGTAAAGGAATACGCAGCTGCTTCTACTTACTATCAACATTTTTATGTCCACGAAAGCTCTTTAATGTATTACTTCCACTATTAGCGAAATATTTTCCTTTCCTATAAAAAGAAACTTACATTGCGTGACCGGTTCCTATTTAATAGCGAAACGTTACTCAATTTAAATAACTTTAGTTAATGCTTGAACAATTTAGAATTTATACAGTTTGAGCGTTTTTTGTCATAAATTTTAAATTGTTGTGTATCATAGACTTAATGTATCTAATTAAAATGAAACTCTAAACCTACGCATGCGAGTAAAATATTGAACAGCGTTAAGTGAGGCGTAAATTCTAAATGGACATAATTATATCACTTAGACTGTTATGCTAGAGTCTATTAATTAATTCACGTCGTGATTAACATTAAAGGGAAAAGTAATGTAAATGTATTTTACATATAACATTACGATTGATTATGACATTCCTACGTTTATTTATATTTGATATTAAATAAACTCGTTATGATTTGTAATAGAGTTTCGATCATATGATCGCGATATTCTCAGGCTAGTCAAATATGCAGACAAATTAGTAATCGCACGGTTAGATATATTAGTAAATCTGTATGAATAACGCTGCAATTTGTTTATACATGTATCATATTTCGTACTACACTGTGTAGGGCTGTCGATACTAAGGTTGGTTTTACAACTTTAACTTCACAACTTCACAAATATTATTAAGCGACTGCAAAATCGGAGGTTCTCAATTCGGCTATATTTTTTAAAATGATTGTTACTCGGTATTTTTCATTGAAATTTTAAAAAGAAATTTTTACCACTTGTTAAAAATTCAAATTTAAGATCATTTAAAATGAATGAGTTCTAACTTATTTACCATAGACGACAAAAATAAATGATTAGATTGGTAAAAACGTGTTTATTTATAAAAGTCAATATGTAGGTACTATATTGCAGCTAAGAAATACAAACAACTTCCTTGGCAAATAATCTACCGATTTTACATTAACGTATATTTTGCACATATCTAATTAACGTACCTGCCGATGGCTGATTGTGCGCTACCTTCACTAAAATGTTAATAAAATTGGATTCGTATGCAACCACCATACCATTAATGCGCTTAGCTAAAGTAACAGCCCAAGAGTTCAGTGTAAAATATTCATGTACCGTTTAATTTATTTTACACTCCTTGTATCTGATATTAAGCCATCTGTACTTAGGATCTTCGGCCAGTTGTAAACACACATACATTGTATTTGTAAATAATATTAGACTGAAGCTTTAAAGGTAGGACATAGAACTCTTGGTATTGTAATGGATGTTTAGCTCAGTAACAGATTTTATCCACTTATGTTAAAGTTTGTATCCTATTAAAATAATTTTGAAGGTGGTAGAAGCCTTGTGGTTCGACTCCAGCAGCTCCACCCCCACACATATTTCTACCTAATAACGGCAATGTTAAGCTCTGTTGTGTTCTGGCTTAAAGGGTGTGGTAAGGGAGACATACTTATTCGAGGCGTTCCTCGAATAAGTATGTCTCCCTTAGTAAGTTAGTTAGTTAGTTAGTAAGAGGTAGCAACGCATTTGTGGCCAACCTCAGGTAAGACTCTGTTCTTATCTGGAGTTGATTACAAATGACGATGGGCGGCAGTCACCACATACCATCAGATGGAATGTATGATCGTTTGCTACACCAATGTTGTAAAAATAGTAGGTACTAATAATAATATGGACTAAAACTTCCAGTATTTGTAGTGATCACTTGTTATAAGTCGAACTACATCAACATATATAGGCTTTATAGATCACTAAAATAAAACTAAGTACTTAGTTCATATTAAATAGGTAGGATAAAATTCAATAAAGGTTAAGTGGATTCCTAGTTACTGCAAGTCATGGACATCTGTAAACAACCTCAAACACTCGCAGGACCCCATGTTCTAACTCATGCCAGTTACAGCAACTTTGTACAAGACAAATGTACAGAAGTTTGCTATTTATAATTAACTACTTATATTTTAAGACCACATAGTTAAACATACTTAGAAGAAGTAGGTACATATATATTTTATAAGATAGATAAAATTGAATACGTAAATTCAATTATTTTATCTATCCTATTAATTTGTAATGTAATACAATAAATAAATTCGCTATATCCTCGGTTTAACTTCCGGTTACGACAACCTACGACTATTTATGCTTCATGCCCTGCGACATCTCGTAATATAATTAAGTATCTACTACATACATATGTACATGTATGAATATTTTTAGGTACTATGACCTATTTATAATAGTACTTCAATATGATATTATGCAGGTACCTACAAATAACTTGTTTTATTAAAATTGTATTTGTGCATAAAACAAAACATTAACAAATATAACACATATCTAATTCTTTCATTTATCCATTGTAAGTTACTCGCGTAAATAAATCTAGCGTTGAAATCCGCACAAGTGTCGTTTCTCACAAACGTGTATTCGTTTCGAGTTACATCGATTTTACTGTGCTAAAGAGACGAATCTAACATCTCTAATGTTTTGTTCTTGAATCGGTCTCCCTGAGACATTGTGAACGAAAGTATTGCCGGTAGGGTCAGCAGAGTATACTCGTGACCGAAGCCCGCGCACAAACAATCAAGGGATGGGCAAACGTTGAAAATAAATCGATTTCTTAAATCATTAATTCCGAAATATTAAATACGGTTTGTTATAACATTGAAGTAGCAAACGAGCATGGAGTCCGCTTGATGGTGAGTGGTCACTGGACATCTGTGAGCCACTCCTTATAAAACAGAGTAATTCCATGGATGGTCTAATAGAACTAAGATGGTCACCTCATATGAAAATGAACCACAGCTTTCCACCAACACCCTAGAACTCCTTCACGTTAGAAATAGATAGGTATGGCGGTGGTACCTCTCCCGTCGAACTATACTCGTTCTACCACCCTGGTAATCTATAAATATTAATTCCTTATTCTTTAAATACAGGAGCGTGCCTTTAGTTATGTTATGCCTCTAGTTATCCTTAAAATCGTTTGCTTGAAATAAAAAAAAAAAAACTTCCAATTAAATTTTACCGCTTTATTACATTCCATAGGATTTATTGGTACGTATATCATCTTCAAGCCATTCCCATATATCATCGGTACGTAAGCTGCCAAGCATGGGAAAGGAAGGGCTTAAGACATATCACACCACAATAGCGAGGTCCAGATTGATAGACTTATATATTTGTATTAATTATCGAAGTTATCAATACCTATAATGCTTGCAAACCATGATAATAAACCATAGTTAAATACACTGTTTTGCATTTTTATTGTGATAAAACTATAAGAGATTAAAAAAATACAGATTAATTTTATTTATAAACAGACACTTTTACAGTACAAATTTTAAATGCCGGAACCGTTTGAAAAATCAGTATGAAATCATTTCTTCGGGCATCTCTAGCAGCGTCACGAGCGCCCTCGCCCTCGTCGCCTCAAATAACATGATATTACTCACTAACTGGCCATTTCACGCCACGTTTCGAGCTGCAACAATCTCACCGAAGCAGGGAAATATCGTTTGTCAGATTAGTCCCATCGTGAATATTTGAAACGATTTATAGATGTGAAACTGTAAAGTAACTTCTTAGTATTTCAATTTTTGTGCAATTCTAAAATTACATATCATTATCTGTTACTTTATAGGACTACATACCTACTCATTCTCTTGCAGGCAGTTGCAGGTATCAAAATTCGCGCGCATTTGTATATTTTTTTAATACGGACGGCATATCAAACAACTAACCGGCCTGTAATTTTTCAGATAATTGGTATGTTCGTTTTTATGGTCCTAAAACGAACTTCATGTATTCCTAAGTAGGTACTGTAACTAGTAGATACATAAATATTGAACCGAGTGTATAACTTACACATATATTTATAGATATGTGTTATGTAATTTAAAAATAGTTACCTAATAATCCCAGCTTAATGATATTCAAAGTATTCTACAGCTATCCCTGCTTTTAGGTCATAAATTATTTTTCAACTTATGTCTCATTTCTTTTGTTAGATTTTAAATATTTTTAAATATTGAAATATAAATGAGACGCCACAAAGTAGGTACCTAATATTTCATTATAATTTAACAATAAATAAGAACGCCAATATCTAATTTGAATACAAAAAAAATTATCTCTTTGTTTTCATCGACACTTTTGCCTAGCCTTAATTTTCAACCATGAATAACATTAATAAAAAATCAGGACTGACGTCAGTCACTTTTCCTTATTTTTTAGAGTTTTAACGAACGTGTCTGTGGTTGTTTTTTGTTTTTGTTTAAAGGTACGGAACCTGTAATAACAAAATAATTGTAATAATGCAGATTTCTTAACACTCATGTCAAGTATGTATACGGTACGAGATCAATGACAGCTCTTTTCTTATCGTTAATTGGTATATACTTACTCGAAAAACACTTTATGCAAAGTACAACGTAATCTTGACATTTTGGAATTACCTTAAGAGTTGGTTTATCATTAACATTACTCGAAGTTATAGTTGAAACTGATTTAATCAGCGAGAAATTTTCGTAGCGCTTTTTTTCTTCCGCCCGGCACATTCATCGATGGATTGACCCGAATGCACATAAATAAAGTTAATGAGGCAAAAATCAAGACGCAATACTCAGCATTACGGTCCATATATTTATTACCCAGACGTCCGAGAACGCAAATTCTCATTCACAACACTTCGCTTTTCAGTAAGCTTAATGACAAATGATAAATCAATTAAAAGTTTCACAAGCAAGTTGTTAACCTCTTGCCATTGATGAATTTAACCTAGTTATCGGAGTTAAAAGATTTAACGAGTTCAAGACCGACCAAGAATGATATGACCATTTATACATCGCGAAATTTGGTGCCCGAGCTTAATTTCGAATTTCGGAACACTTCGAACACAAGAGTATTATATTACGTATGTTACGGCATGATACCAATAAGGACCACAAATTGCACAAATGATCTCTGGAAACCAACAAAACATTAATTTTTAGTCTTTTATATCATGATAAGAAAATTTATTATTACTCTATACCCATATGTAGGTATATATGTATAGATACTGCAACTCTAAAAAATAGTGGGTACGCTAGCCGCGAGGAAAGCTATGTATGAGTATATATGTACATATCAACAGAATTACATTATAATTGAACTTCATATCGTGTTGTTGTATTTAAGTCATAAATAACAATTAGGGATGAAAAATGATGGGAGTGATATATGTACAACTAATGCATTAGCTTTCACGTCGACTGGTCGAATCATGGTTTGAATGATTATTCTATCAAGCTACCAATTGACTTTAATACGGACGAAGTTTTGCGGATCCAATTAGACGCCATTTTGAGGCGATTAAAGATAGCTTCGTGGGCCATTGTTTGGTGACAGTTTCGACTGCGATGTAGGAAGCCGCGGTGGCAATCGCTCACCAGCTGTCAGGAGGTAATGGTCGGCTGGCACGTTCAGGCGAGCACTCCATCATCCGGCCGCCTTTTTATTAAATGTTTGCCGATAACACGTCTAAAACGACCTCTCTATCGCCCACTGTAACAGTTTGTTAACTGTCCACTGGACAGGCGTTTCAGCTGTACCTTATTAGATGTAATTGTTGTCAGTCTGTTTTGTTTTGCATTCTACAGATTATAGTATCAGTTCAATTAAAAACATCGCACAAAAATTTAAAATATCTTTCCTATTTTTTTAGGAAATAAATACTAAAGAATTAAACGACTACCTTCCTACTAACGTATTTACTCAGCATTTTCCATACGTTTCAATCCATCAGTCATGATTTTTAAAATGAAGAGATTATTCATAATTAGATGCTACTTTATTTTATAATTTAAATACACGATAAACAAATCGTTTTTTACCAAAGGCCGTTCTCCTACCAATGCGGATGCATACGTGGACGATTTGTAATTTGTCTAAGGTTTTTACTGTGTTGAACAAAAGCTTTAAGTTTATTATTTTATTTATTTACAATTTTATATATTGCAATCCGTGTTATGGCAATCAGGATAGGTTTTTTGAATTATAATAAAATTAGGGAGATGTTATTCAATATTACATTTAGGCAATATTCATTAAGAAATAAATGAAGTTATTCCTACTATAGGACACAAAACTGCTGAATCCCTGGCAGGTCAAAGACAAACTTGTAAGCAGACTACCAAGTCATTATTATTTAATTTTATATCTGATGAATATGGTAATTATTTCGAATCTATATGTGCATTAGTTACAAAATCGATGGGCGTGCAAACAAGTATTTTACAATGTATGCTTCAACTTTCGGTACGAATGAGATGTCGCAGGCCTTGAATCCACAAGATCCTATTTATAAAACGCACACAGGCATAAAGTACAACATATAAGTTATTTGACTATTTCTAATCTTAAATTATTATCTGTCGGTAAGTTCTTACAGCTTAGTTTAACAGATTTATAATGTTGCCCTGCCTAGACTATGCCCTCACTGTTATTGAACCGTTAAATATCGAAGTATGCTGAAAACTCACGATAACTTCAAGAAAAACGAATAAAGATAAATAAATTCTTTTAAGCAATTATATTTTATTGTTTACCTTCAGTGGAATAATCGTATACAACTTTTTATATGTAAGTACATGCATACATACGAAAGAATGTGAGCAAGATTGGTAAATATAATTAAATACAATTATTCGCATAACTAAAACAGAATGTCAATCAACAGAGGGCACTGTGGCCAAATTGTGGTTTTAAGTGAAATATAATTATAGAGAGAAAAATTCCGAATTTGCATGATTAAGTGGAAATGTTCTGATTAATGGTTTCTCCTCGTGACCTGCTGGAAAATACGGTGAACTGTGATTAAGTTTTTATAAATATTCATTATCAATTTTATATACCGCCCGTAATATCCGTCCGAACTGGTCTGTTTTCTCTTTCGACGAAATCGTGCAAGTGCAGGACAATAAATCAGAAGTGTAAAGTTGCCTCAATTTACGCTCATTATTTCAGTCTTATGTGCAATTTGCCGAGGGCTAATTGTATTAATTAATGCCCATTAAGTTTGGATGCGTTGAAACTTTTGTGTACGCATTTTGGTACATTTCAAAAATGTTAACTTCCAAGTTGCGTGCGGCAATTTACATTACTTTTTTATTAAATGTTTCCCAAAAAGTGTTACACTGAACTGCTGGAGCAGTATATTTACGGTTTAGCGTATGCTCCAAGGATGTAGAGAGGTAGGTAGATACATGTGTTTGTATTTAACTATTACTACTACCTATTAGGTATCTACCTACTTATTTCAATAAATAGATTGAATTAGTTGTTATTGAGGAAATTTGGATAAAAAAGATTCCTAATTTCCATAGGTTTACGTCATTTCAACTTCAAGATCGGTTTACAAGTCACGGTAGACGTTATTCGGCAACTTATAAGTAAACACGTGGTTTTAATTTACCAATATCCGCTGATGAAAGAAATCTCCGTTGACAGGTGAGCGATAATTAAATTAATATCGTAAAACTAATTTTACAATCAAGCTGTGAGAGGTTTCATCATAAGCTTTATTTAAAAGACCCATTAAGGCGATGACTTCATCTTACGAGGGTATTATTAGTTCATGAAATTTTATTACGTTTGGTTACTTGGTGTGTACTTATTTACGGTGTCCCATAGGAAGGTATACCTACCGATTTGTCTGTCTGCATATCTGATAATTTAAGTTACCTATCTACTAAAACTTAAACGGTATAAAGTAAAAAATATTGCCCTACATCTAGGGAGATAAGTAGGTACCTATTTGACTAAATCTGTAGAGTCGACCCGCGGTCCAATGTGTTATTTAATTAGTTATAAGATCTTATAACTAACAGATAGGTACATAAAAACTTTAAAAGTGCTTACCTATATTTCCTATACCTATCTACATATATTTTGTGCTTAACTCTACTTACACTATGTAAGAAGTAGATAGGTATGTTCAGTTGCTAAAAGAAGTAATGTGCCTACTACCAACCAATTGACTTCATAAGTGTCCATCCTCTATTTAAATCAACCAGATTCCTTCAGGTAAGTAAATCGCTACATTAACTAATAATTAAGTTCCAATCAGGGACGTCTTGTATGTACTAGTGACTAGAGTGAAAAGTTGCGCTTTGAAAGCACGTGTGAGCGGCAATCCAGCGTGAAGCGTCCACGATTGAATGTAATTAGCGATTTTACACAGCGCAGCGCTGCGGCGCTCCGACGACGTTGACCTCTCGCCGCGGGTCACCGGGGCCAACCGGCCGGCACTGTTGCACCACACGCTGTCCTACCAGTCAAACATACATTAGCTCACAAACATTGACTTAGATTAGCCTACACAACCTTTGTTTATTCATTATGCGATGCCGATGACAAAGGCATTGTTGAGGCTATTTGGGCCGGGGCCGCAGCACACGCCTATCCTTCAAGGCGGGGCGTGAGCATGCCCATTGGTTACCGTCAGAGCGTGACAACAGTTTCATTGGACAATCCAACATGAAGTGAAAGTGACGAAACGCTCCTCGTAGCACCTTGCGCAAAATAATTAGGCATAACAAGATAGGTCAATTGCACTATTTCCAAACAATCCTATTGTTTCGACTCGCATTCCTTGATTCTTTAATAAGGTGGTAATGAGTAGACGTGAACAATAGAAACAGCCAAATATTTAAATTAACACATTACCCTTGACGAACCTTTATTATAGAAAATAAAATATGAGATAAAAGAAATTTATGAGTCGCCTAATCACTAGGTAAGGTTATTAATAAATATTCATACAATAATAGGATTATCAATCAAATTTTGAAAGATGTTTTGCAAGCTATATAAATTTTAATTAAATGAAATGTTAAGTAGGTACTTGTGACCTACTATCTTTATATAGAAATACTTAGGTATTTGTTGATACCTATCTAGGTACCTACCTACTGTCAATAAGGAAACGTATATCTATACCTAATCGAATAGAGGCAGCGGTGAAAAAGTAGAGTCAAAAAATAACAAAAAATTTAACCTATTATTTACCTAAGTACCTACCAGACACATACATAAGTAGGTATAAGTAGGCTGTGAATACTCATCAACAACTAGGGTTGCTTTCATTGTGACACGCTTGTCTAAGCCACTCATTGTAGGTTCTTGCAAATGCCTCATAGTAAGAAGTTTATCTGAATCCTTCATTCACGATAATTACAGATGAGATGATCTAAACTTCACACCTAAATACAACTGACGAATAAAGTTTTGTATCATCCTGTAGACCAAAATACAGTTGCTATACCTAAAGCTGAAAATGACGTCAACGCAATTAATTTAAAGAAAGTTTTGTGTTATCACCCATATATGTGTTACCACGTTGCGAATTTAAATTATTTAGATTAGAGCACCGTGCACAGCTGAGGTAAGTAGGTAGGTAATTATAGGCTTATGTGGGTAACTATGATGGATTTAAAAACTACAGTTAACTTAGGTTAAATGTACCCAAGGTGCCTCATTTATCTACTTAGTACCTAAAGTTAATTTTGTATTCATTCTGAGTTCTGTAAAATATTCTAAAACTTAGTGGCTTTACTGCCTACTGCCTAGATACTACTGCCTACTGACACAGTGGCTAATCAAACTGAACTAATTGGCACTGAGCAGGCTGACCTGCTCAGGATAATGGCAAATCCTCCATTGGGTAATAATCTAAGATTCAAATAGTCAAAACAAAACATGGTAAGATGTAGGTATGTAGGTAGGTACCTACTATATTATTATTGATCTTATTGAAATCCTCATTCAAAGCAGAATGACAACATAAGCGACTGTCACTAAGCAATAGATAGCTAGCTCGTCAAGCACGGACAAAACGAATGCATCTATTATAAACAAATAATCTCAGCACGGTTACTACAAAGAGCATTAAGATGCAAATTGGTACACGCATAACGAGAAAATTAGCATTATGAGCGACAATATTGAAGAATGACTCAGCGTGTCAGTCAGTCCATCAGCTCCGGTTACATTGTGACGCAAGATGAAGCAAGCAACGAGAGCCGACAAGTTGACTAGAGCCCGCCCAAGCCCTCGATCAATAACCGTGAAATTCAATTATAAAAATGAGGCCACACTGCCTATGCAGCATAATCACACTTGCAAATCGGCTGCAGCGGATGATTTGTGCTTTATGCATAAAGCACAGATCATTCTAATATGCTAGTGTCCTATTGAAAGTAGGTACCTATATTCTTATCTAATAAAAATCGAAGAAACGAGAGGTCAGCGTAAATTACAAAAAAATATAAATAAAACTTAGTAGGTACCCTCACTATAAAAACTTTTCCTCTGTAATATCATTATATCACACTGTAGATAATTGTTGGTTTTCATGGTTGGATATACAGAATTATAATTTTGATCATGCAATCATCTATATGTATAAATTAATAAACCCGTCTTGAACTCTTAGAATGTTTGCTGAACTAAGACCTATGCGATTGCCTAATCCACAATCTAATTCGCGATTAGTACATAAAATCATGACGATCCTGTACCTACATAGAAAGATACCCAGTACCTATCGGCTTACGGCCTATAGCATAGGTATTATTCACTTATAGTAGGTAAGTACATACATAATCTAAATATAATATGTATGTGCACGGGACCGCTCGGTACTTGTTGTGTTGTGTTGTGTGGTGTTGTGTTATGTGATGTTGTGTTGTGTTGTGTTGCTTTTCAGCATCTGTGGTCAACCTCAGGTTGCACCTTAAACTTATCTGGGGTTGATTCCATGGGCGGCAGTGGCCATTTACCATCAGGTGGACTGCATGCTCGTTTGCTACTTCCATCATATCTTAATATTTTGAATCAACTTTGTATAGTTTCGGTAAAGATAGTAAATAATCGTTAAATATGAAATAATAGACTTTCTTTTTCACTTTTCTTTGAATTACAGCTTTTGCAATCGTTTGTAACACACGCGATTTGTTCAACATTTCATAATACTTGTAGTCATTTAAAATATTTTATACTTTATTTATGTAGCACTATAAACACATATGTGGCCACCCTGAAGTAAAACGGTTCTTAGTTACAGTACACGTCTGACACGTCCTTTATCAAATTATATATAATATTAGACAATAATAAATTTTATGCGAAATATATCCTATTTCGTTTAATCTTATTGTTGGAAAATGAAAAATAAACGAATAATATACTTTGGATGTATTAGATTGTTATCATTGCCTGAGAGGGAAACATGACAAAAATGACATGCGTTTGTCATTCAAATGTCAAATTGTCAATGTCAATTAAATAAAAAGCCACCTGTGTAAAAAAGAAATACACGGAACTATAATAATTATTAACTTAATAAGTATTTCTCGCAGGTGAAGTGTTTTAATAAATCTACTATATCGAACTAAGGTCAATATGATCACTAATTTTGATAAGCTCTGTGCAGAGTTGGAAAAACAAGAGCTTGAGGTACCTGTTAGCGTAATTGTGCAGTTGTGTTTCTTTTGCGGCTTTTGTGTTGCTTTTAGGAAATATATCTATTCCCATTGTTTCAGGCTCCAACAGGAGTGGCGGTACCTTCGACATACGCTCAACTACTTGCTATATATTTATACCAAAATGATTTGTAAGTACCAAACACGACATTAGACAAATTGTTTTTTCTATTTAATGTAACAAATTTCAAAAACATATTTATTGTCTCATTTCAGTTAAGCCGTTGTTACTAATTATTTGTTGATTAATATATGTTAATACGCCGCAAGACGGCGAACGATAAACGTGCCAAATTGACCCGACATTACACTGAGGATCTCCCGGACGTCAGCCTGTACGAGATTAGAGGGGCTCTCAAACAGCTGAAAAACAACAAGACACCGGGCGATGACGGAATCACAACAGAGCTGCTAAAAGCTGGCGGGAAACCCGTACTAGTGGC
>DWPV01001825.1:0-19153 GCA_018251915.1 Urbanus proteus proteus
AATCTTTGTAGTCGTAAATGTTTTGTGACAAAATATGTTAACAACTTTATTATGATGATGGTTACAGATATATTAGCAACTTGGCTCTGAGCATTACTTTGTTTAAATTACGGGGTTCCTGTTTTATTGAGTGAGTTATAAGCTAACAAATCGTGTGTCTAAAATGATCAAAGTTTCTTATAATAGAATGCATAGAAGTTTTTTGTTGATCATGTTAAACATATTTCCTGAAAAACATCCCCTGCTCAGAGATTCCTACTTTGAAAAGCGTGGCTTGCAAAACATGCAATCAATCCTGAAACGTACAAATATTTGTTCCAAATCGGGAATCGAAGTCTTGGCACGATATTAAAGGAACCTGATTGAGTTTTATTACAGTTTTAACCTAATTACAAATAAATTATATAGGGAGCTAAGGTCACCAAATTAAAGCTCAAAGAAGGAATTTTGTCGCGCCAATATTTTACCGTAACACAGAAGAAGCGTACGTTTTGAAGATTATAAGATATAAAAGATTAGCCGAGCTACCGAAAGAGTGTCCTCGGAGATTTATAGCAACCCGCCGACCCGCATGCTATACCGTTAGATAAATCGTTTTTTTCTCAAGTCACATTGTTTTGGCTTTGAATTTTAAAAAGATTTAAAATTGGAATGTTTGTAGGATTCGTTGGGCTTTATTTAAAAAATGATAATTAGTGAATAATTTATCAATTTCAATCTGGTTTCAATAAGGTTTCTAGATGGAGACCACGAGACAAAAGTAAATAATCACGTAATACTTTTGTTAGGTTAAAAAAATTATCTAACAGCAATAGATACCATTTTGTATCTATTGCCGTTGAATTTTCACAGTTTTACTGAAAACTTTATAGATAGCATATTTAGGCTATAATTAAAGGTAAGGAAGGTATGCATAGTCTCAAATATAAGAAAAGCTATTTTTATACACCGCACATTTAGTCAAAAAGCAATTTTAAATTTACGATCGCTCAACTTCCCGCCAAATCATCTGTCAACCAGCCGTGTGTATGCATAGATAATAAACACACGCAACCCTTCTTCCGTTTCAGCCGATTACTAATCAATACTTTTCAATGCCGTATTGTGCACAGATTAAAAAACAGATGTTAGTCCCCACGTTGTTAAGCCAAATATAAAACCTCTTCGAGCCCTTCGAGTTAAGAGGCAATCTGGTTCCAATAACCCATTAACAACGAATTTATTATTTGAATAATTACCTATGAAACGGTTAATTATTATGATTTGTGAATCCTTTCTCATTAAATAAGGGATTGAAATATATTTTTGGTTTATTAAAGTCAACAACATAAAAAAATATCATGGTGATAAATTACGTAATAATGAATAAGGATATTCCATAAAACTGCAACATTTCTGAAAGCATTGCTTTCCAACTGAGAAACACTAAGCAAATTTACCGAGTAATTATGTCAGCTTTACTGACTGCTGAATCTGTCATATCTATGGCTTTACTGACTGGTCACTTTTATTTAATTGTAAAACGAACTTAATTCTATAAACATAATGAATGTAATAAGTATAAGTGAATTGCTGTTAGATTTAAGTACACAACTTTCTTACATATACTTACTACTTATAAGTAAATTTTAAACTTCATTAACATAATTATATTTCCTTTAAGCGAAAACCTAGAATCAATAGCTAACTCCATTCTGCAATTATTTTCCCTGAACGTTGAATAACACAAGGAAAAGGTGAAATAGCTTTGTTATTTTAAATTAATTATTTATTTTATTGCTTATGGTATCTATTTGCTTATTATAGTTCATAAAAATATAAATAGTGAAAATATATCAGATATCGAACAAAATAAAGTTATCAGAAGTCATTACTTCGCTCAGATCAGTAATTTATTATTGCCATTTACAGTTCGTTGTCACTGTAATTAAAAACATTAAGATTACCAACGCAACCGTAAACATTTATTATTCTGATTTAAAATAACTTCAGGCCTTTGATTCTACAGCCATTTGTAGTCAAAGTACCTACAAGTAATAAATAATCAATAAAATTGTAGTGGAATTATCTATATTCCTAAGACCAGTAAGTGATCTATGTTCAGGTAGATTAACAATAATATCAAATTCAGTGACTTATTTTAGTCAATGTACGTATAGTATGAATAAAATTTTGTTTTTAATTGCGTTTATATACTCATAGTTAATCAGTAGAAGTCGGAAGAAAAATTTACAAATTCTAATTTAATGCTGAATTAAATATTTACCTACGCATGTTTTTTTACCTCTTTGATTATATAATCCTTGTGTATATAATCAAAAATTTATCTATTGTTATGTTGTTTCATCATCGGTAAGGGTTATCCCATACTGATGATTATTAATGTTAATCTTTAGATCTAAGTATTGTCTTCTGACTTTAGTAACAGTCAATGGACAAAAAATATTTTCTGTCCCTACAAAGTGTATAATTTTTTATTTTCATGCTGTATTCTTCGTCCGTTTTATTCGGCTTTAGATTTTTTGTACGCTGAACAACAAGCTTACATTCCGCGTAGATACGGCCACTATAGTGTAATTGATTTAGGCGCGCTTCGTACACAATAAATCAGTGCGTTATCTGTCCATATCGCCACTCTATTGTTTATGGTCGCGCGTATCATCTGTCATATTCTATAGACAGGACTCGTATATTTATGCGCCACTAACGCCTCTTATTTATTACCTTATTATTGGGTACACACGATTTAAATGGCTTCTTGGTTTTTATTGAATGCCTTTATTAACATATTTTATATCATTATTGAATCATGCTGTTTAACTGATGCAATAGGAAAGTTGAGTATTACTTCATTGATTTATTATTACTTCAGATTGATTACTCTATTTCAGAGGTAAGTAGGTATTTTTAATAGTATTTATATAAATATATTATCTTATTGCTTAACAGAAAAATAGAAAAATCTTAAGATAACTTTGAAAGAAAACTCCATTATAATTCTAATTGTGATTCGGAAATTGAAATTTATGCAAAGAGGAATGCTAAGTACTTGTAAAATGGATTAAGCTTGGTGTCCACAAATATTGAATGTCGTTAATCGAAATTTCAATTCAATATAATAAAAAACCTACAAGAGCCTCCTTTGTAATATAGATAGACGTAGGTAGATAGGTACCTACCGACTTTTATTTTATCGTGGAGGAAGGGAGGGCCCAAAATGAGTTTTATCCACTGATCGACTCTTGAGATAGGTATGAGGTTGAAGTGCTTCTGCAAACTTTAATCGATTTCCATCCATGATTACGATTCCAATTCGAATTTTGATAGAATTTTTACATTTGCCGAGCACTCCACGCTTCGCGCCGACATTCGAATAAAATTTCCCGTAAAGTAATGCAATGTACACACTAATTTCCGTCGCGAGCTTAAACGTGATTCGCATAAATTGATTCCGGACATCGACGTAGAAAATTCGATAAAGCATAGAGCAAACGTTTTACGAGAATCACGAACGCGCTATCCACCTAATTTGAAAACGGCGGCGACAACGTTCTTTTGCGTACAATTAAGGAAATCACAAGTAAGCACAAGCGAGTAAGCGACGAATGTAGCCGATGCTGAAACGGACCGGTCCCGCCATCTATCGTCAGTTACAAAAGCCGTGCACCCCGCGCCGCCCGACCGCCGCGCACCCTCGACGTTCACTCGCCTCTGTCGCCGTCGGTCTGGCCGGTCAGTTCCTCTCCGCACGCCGCGGCAGTTAAACGTGTTATCGGATATTTATATACGTGACCGCCGGTATCATTGTTTCAAACAATCGCTCAGCTGATCTGTGACTTTGCACCATTTAAAGGAAAAGTGTTAACGAACTCTCATCGGATCCGTCTATATAATTCGTGTGAAGACGAATGTCGTGTCATCGAAGAAGTCGTCTCAGTCGAATGTAAAAATATACGCGTCGCCGAGAACGGTTCCAACGCGTGTGACTGATCGATACTTTTAAATGATAACATGGATTCAATTAGGTGTCGTTCGGGAAGACAGTGAGAGGATAAGTGCGTAGGAGATTTGTTTGTGTTGTGCGTCGGTCGGTGGTCGGCGGTCGAGCGGTGCGAAGCGGTGAGTTATCGGATATTGATTTGACGTATTTACGCGGCTGTGATAAGGTCGGGATTTGTTTTGAGGCGATAAGTGGCGGTGGGCAGATAGCGAACCGATGTAATGCACAATGCAGGCACGAGACGCGACAGCGGCCGCCCGGCGCGGAGGTTAGATGCCGGCCCGTTTACCTGTACTAACTTTACATTCTATTTTTAAACTATAAAACTTTCGTTACTTTACAGCACTATAACTTTGTAAGTTCTGCTTAATAAATACTGTATATTTTATTCTATAATAATTACCTTTTTGTCTGGCGATTATAGTCACTCTATCTGTGGAAACATTTGAATTCTCGTAACAGTACACGAAATTACTTATGGAAAAAGTATCTAATATAAGAAGGTAAAGTAATAGACATTCTCTCAAAAAATCTGCTGATAAACCCGCTCCAATAATTACAACCATCAACTTATATGCTGCTATAAAATGCAATTCATTACTGCATCGGAGGTTGGAACTGACGCGGAATACTTCCACTAATAGGGCTAAATAATCAGGTTATTACTAATTGCTTAATTTATAGATATATACTCCAATCAGTAATCGTAATCAATAAATTAAGAATGCTAGTAAGGGAATCTTGCTTCCTATTCCTATTTTTTCTTGCTGTTGCAATTGAATTCAAAGCCGACGTCAATCGAATCGAATCAAGGGAATTACTATGTTGTTATGTTACCTATGTAAATTTACTAAAAACATTTTTGGCGTGATTTCAAAATAACTGCCAATTTGTAGTGTTCGTAAAATATTCATCCTATAGCAAAATATAAAAACCCTGAATAACGACTAGTCTTAAATAGCTGAGCCAATTTCGAAGAGACGACACTACCCTAGCCACAAATAGGATGTCCTTACCTATGTAAAGTATTAGCTTTGGCAAAGAATACTTGAACAACAAAAAATACTAGTTACTTTATTAGGTACCGAGCTACTATACATTAAGTAGCTATGCCATTCCATTATACAAGAATTTATATGAAAATTATATTAAGTAAGTAATATTAGAGAACAACACATTATATGTGCACTAGTTAGCAAAATTATTTGAAGCCTCAAACATACGCACCTACGATGTATAAAATATACATTTTTTGCATTTTTATACACACGCTGTTGGTAGGTATTGCATAAAAAACTCTTTGAAACATACAATACAACGAATAAATTTATTTCTAGTATCCATTAGTGTCAAAATAAAATAAATTTATCCGTGAATTTGTCTGATAGTCTGTAAGTAATTCAGGAAAACCATTTTAAACATTTACATGTGTAATAAATAAGCTTTAACCCACGTGTGGTGAAAATAGTTTTTATCTTTAGTAGCAACTTTTTTTATAAAGAAAAAAATATTTTAAATATTAATATAAAAATGTTGGTACTTTCGTACATATAATATTTCACGGGTGTGTATACCTATGATTATTCTAATCCTACATATATTTGTTGGATAACTAATATTTTTTTGCTAAATAATTATTGGCAATGCGCCACTGGAACACAAGGTTTGCTAGGTACCTAAACTCCGGAATTTGATTAAAAACGCGCTGTTACCCTGAAAGATTTCCGCCCTAATTGAGATGCCTCATAAGAATAATCCAAGAATAGCTTCAAGGGATAGACTCTGGAAAAAACACCATCACAAACTGTTTTTAACTGTATTTATGTTTGAATCACACTTGAAACCATACCCACCATCTGAGCAAAGGAATTAACATTATTATAGCCAAAATACTGATACCTACCTGTATTTTACGTACACGTCATAATATACCTAATAGGAATATGTTTAAAAGAAACAAGTTAAAGATGAACAACTATTTAATCTAGTCAAATTATTTCATTAATTCCGTTAAAAATGCTTTCACTGCATTAGTTAAAAATATATTTTGCTGGTATACTTTGAGTATATGTAACTTATCTCGGAAAAGGTAAAATTACCTTATTTTACTTAAAATCACGCCAACCCTAACCCTTACATACACAAGTTTATCATAGGAGTAAAACACCAAGAAGCAATGCACTCTCTCATTAGCAAGTCGAAAATAGCGCGCCTGAGTCACTGCTCACGATTACCGTCACTTTCCTTGCGCCTTCCTGTCGATGGTGTAGGGGAACTACGCTCACGTAAGAATAATAAAATATGTTTTAGGACACAATCGAGATAGGTAGGCTCTAAACATAGAAATCTAAAATGCGCGAAATCGAATGGCAAATGAATGAGAATATAAAAGTTATACAACAACCTATTATAACGTATAAAAATACACAATTATAGCGACTCTTTGTCACCAATAAAATACAGTCGCAGATGCATTGATGTCCCGCCACTAAATTGAAAAGAACCTGAGAGAGCCAAGCTTAGGCTCTAGTTCGTAGTAAAATAATGTTTAAAGATAGTCACGCCGCACTTAAACAGCGAAAAGTACAAACACATCATCAAAAAATAAAATTGTACGTTTATTTATACATGTGGGTTAAATAAAATCTTATCAAAAACTACCCATTTTACTACATACTAAGGCACGCTGAGGCGCAGTGTCGTCAAACGCGAACCGGAATGTCGAGTGCCTAAACAGGTACGGAAGGATATGTTACCGGCATATTATCATGTAAGGCACGTTGTGAAATGCTCGGATACCTTATAAAGCTACGACATTGTAAGTACTTAACGCTTATTCACGTCTTTACTCTTCTGGCATATGTAACGTTAACATTATTGTAAGTATGTGTATGTGTTACTCGTAAACTCCTTACTTAATCCACAGATTTTTATAATAATACTTTGTATAACGTCGCCAACCACGATAAGAATCTGTCCTAATACCTAGATGAAACTAAAACGGAATGTCTGAAAACAGTATATTTAACCAACTTTAAAAGAAAATGGTAGTGTTGTCAACCGCTAGTTAGCTTTAACTTAACTGCTATAATTCCAATAATGTTCCCGACGGTTCATGATACGTCGAATTCTTTAACTTACATGCGACAGACAACGTGAACGTTACCCGAGCTAAAGGTGAATATCACGATCTGAATACAGTTTCCAATTAAAAGATTCTCCAATTAAAACCGTTATCAATATTAATTTTCTAAATATGAGAATTTTATATCACTAAGTTTCAATTTCTACTTAGCATTCATTCGTAAGCAAGAAATGTGAAGTTAACACAAATTTTCCAGCCACTAGAAAAATAGAAAAACTCGATTGAAAAGTACTGAATACAGTTAAATTATTGGCAATTTTATAATCGGTATCCATGCGCGGCAGAAGCCACTTTATGGTTTATTTCTTTTATTGATAAAAACATCTTTGGTATCTGATTGTAGGAAAAACAACATAGTATTCCACCATGATGTCAGTATGTATTGTTGGAGTCAGAGAAGTAAGAGGTAAATGTGTATTACACGTAATATATTATGTATACCAGTATATGTGATACAATATATCCGAATGGCAGTGATTACTTTATTGCGCGATACTAACAATAAACAAGCCATTGCTAATCTGTGTAATGCACAGCAATAAAACATTATTTGATTTATAACTACCGAATTATTTGGTACACAAACAAAATCAAAATAAATCCGGATTTTGCTCATGAACTTTTTATTATCACGTTTTGAATAAATATTTGATCTATTGTTTTTTGTTGGTTATAAATAAAACAATAATCGCTCGACATACTAATATTACCATCTATTAAGTTGCGGATATAATCAAAGGTTAGTTGTCGTACATATTGGCAAAGTATAAATTAAAACCCCAGCTTTCATACTTTATGTCCACAAGTTTTAAAAATACTAGATTTATTTTATTTCTACAGCGCTATTATTTTATTTGCATATATATTATATATTTTGTATTTTTGTTAAAGAAAGCTTAAACAAATCGTTGCCGTGTTGAGTTATTTTAAAATAAAGAGAAGGTTTCTAAGAAACGTAACGTGTGGTGCCTTTAGTCAGGCATTAACTGCCCTCTCGAGTGTTCGCAAATCCATTGAGCAGGCACCACTCGGCAACACATGTTTGTTTTAAATTTATCTTCATAACTAAACTAACAATGTGTTTTACAGCGCGTAACGTCTTAAAATGTCAGGAAAGTTAATTATGGGGTCGTTTGCCTCTATAATGGTGGTCTCGGCTCGTGTCGACCCACCTACCAATCTCTGCCACAATGACAGCGATTGTATTGGTACATTTGGTACCTGGTTGCTTCGTGTCTGGATGCTAGAAATGTAGAAATGGGAAAGCATTTCTACATCAGATCTATGTTGCTTGAACTGTTTTCAAAATAATTTTGTTGTCACCAAGACATTTTAACTTTAAATAGGATTCAGATAGGTAAATCAAGTAGATTTACCCATCTGAAAACAAACAAGAGCTTAGTTTCGTTGTTATCTTTGTCAAATGTCTTCACGAAACCAATGATTGTTACAAAGACTTTATAAATAACATTAAGCCAGAATGGAGATACCAAGGCTTAAGAATTAAAAGGCAAATAAAAACTATGAAAAGTTAGTTACTATCACACTCCTGAGAACTAAGATATTATAATATACCTATACCATTAGCTGTCATGTTTATAATTTATTCCTACTTACCATAAAAGCTAACAATATGTTTTGAAGCACACGAGCATCTTAAAATGTCACACGCGTTAATAATGGGGTCATTCGCCACACCCGCTCACACGACAAGTAATTCATTGTCACAAATCGCTTTTAAAGAAATTTATACGAACTTTTCCGAAACATTGTTGGCTGTTTGTTTTGGTAATCACGTACTAATTCACCCGTTCTCAAACTTTCAACATTTACACGAATTAAAATAAACGTTAAGAGTGCTTTATGATAAACACAGCGATTTATCGATTACTATTTGCAGAAACATAATTTTTATAGGAAAATAACAGCATTAGTCAATCCTGTGTTACGTAAGCTTTGCTTACATGACTCTTAGTCAGTGATCTAATAATGTTCCGGAAAATTGTTTGGATTTAGAGAATATGACACAATAAATCATTACAAGTAAGTACCTAGTATGAGTATGCGGTGTGGCATTTCAATTTTAGCTTGGGCAATACTCTTACATCTTACACAAATGATAATTAAAGTACCTATTTGAAAATTATTTCAGAAATATTCCACATAAGAAGAATTTGACTCTTCGGGACAAACTTTCGCTCGCATCTCCGCCTGTATTAACGGCAAAATTTAAGTATTACCTTCTAAAATCTTAATGATCAGACCATGCATACATTTTCATATTGAATCTTATAAAAGAGATTAATATTACATGCCATACAACATAAAAATAATACCCGACATAATAACTAATCCAAGCCAAAACACCTTATAGTTTTGTCGTTTGTACAAAATATTCCTATATTCATTTAATATAAAAATCAATATTATTATGGCTAAGGGAAGCCTTATCCAAACGCCAGTATGCAGTCAATAAACAGTTATATCGAAAGCTGCAGCTAAGCACCTAATGATTCGAATAATGTTTACCTTATCACTCCATTGCGTGGGCGCTGTATGGAAACACATAAAGCAGTCTAGTGCGGCGTGTAAACAATCCCATGGACTGTGGAAACCGTTAAACACTGTTTCATATTATCCAACACCTCCTAATTACAGGTAAAACGCATTTAATGTAATTAGTGCTCATTTGGACGGATATAAAGGCGGGTTCGACGGACGCTGGGTACGCAAACAGTGATGTTCAGGGCTGGCGAGGCTTTCGACATTTATTTCGATATTATTCGTCAATTTAATTCGACATAATTTTTGAAATAACTGTTAGTTTTAAAATAATACATTCATTTAGTTACAATATATTTTTGGAAATTAGATGTTGTTTAATTTCGAAATGAAAGCTGAACTTATTTAAAGAAACCTTAGAACGTTAAATCAACTAAAGTCGCATAGGTACCTATGAGCAAAAAGTGTTGTTCTGTTACAGAAATAATAGTATTACAGAAAGAATAGACTACACGTAGCATGTACCTGACAATTATTTTTTGTAAAAGAATATAAGATGCAATCCTCCATTTAATAATGCTAGTAACAACAAGATAATAATTTAATTTTAATCTAAATATATTTTATAAATTTTGTGAGAATGGGTGGATGGATGTTTGCTATTTTGCACACATGATACTCTATACCGTGATAAACGTGACCCAAGTGTGCAGAGTCGCGTATGAAATCTAGTGTTGTCATAAAACTATCTGGGTTCTCGGCAGCCCTGTGCGCCTGTCCGCGCAGTTCCAACAATGCGTTTCTTGTTTCACAGCCGTTTATAAATTCGTGCGCGTACAGTTCCCATTGATACGGTACTGCGTCGTTTATGCTCGTCAGGCTTATTTGATTGTTTTCGTTAAGGCCTCAATTTACGCTACTGTTTTTAACAGATAAGTTATAAATAATTATAAACATCGCTTGTTCAGGTAACAATCACATTTATCAACGGCTTCAAGTGAAAATCTAAGGTTGATTTCAATGATTACCGATGCCCTTGAGTAATAGTGACCACTCGACATCTGGAGAGGAGTGCATGGTCGTTTAAAATACAGTAAACTGCAAGTTGGACAGTCGAAAAACCATTATTAAAAATGTTATTCATTAACTTCTTACTGTACCAAGTTTTACTTTTATTAGTTTTAAAATGACGTAGGGCTTTCAAAATATTCGTAGTTTTAATTGTTACTTCGGGCGAAAAATTCGAAAATAATATTTTTGTATATTTATTAAACCACCTAAAATTATAAGTCTCCTTTGAGCGTACGGAACGGAACGGCGCTTAAAATTTCACGCATTTTTTACGTTTTCAATTACCTACTTCGCAAACTGACCGAAGTTTCAGTGGCCAGCGCGCCATAGAGCCCTGAATTTCAGTTCCCGAGCCACTCGTTCACAAAAGCTATGAAAAAGCTAGTTAACTTTGATGCGAGTTTCAAAGTGTTCCACATCCTCTAAGGGGCTTTTGGTCTATGTAATAAATAAGTAAAGTTTTATATTAACAAATTGTTTTTATTGACTGCAATTGTATATTTAGCCACTTAATAGAATGGTTATACTATTAGCTACTTAGTAGAAATAATCCATATTTTGAAGCTCAAATTTAATTTAAGATTAAACTGTTGCCTAGCAATTTTATGAAGAGATTCTGAACAAATCTTATTAAATAAATTAAAGTAGGACGTATCTACTGCAACTTATATAAAGAAAGTCACGATATACCGAAGATATTTCAAATAATTGATCGTATTAATCAGAGCAGGCCTGTAGTTGGTATAAATCCAGGCTTTCCGAACACTTTCCAAGCAATATTTCCAACACCGAAATAACAGGTCTCGAGATTGAACGCCGAACATTAGCAATCACGTCGTAATTGAAACTCAATTGATGGAATGGAAAGCTTTCCATTGCGACCCACGCTTTCCACATTGTGATTTTACTTTGCCGATGCAAATAAAAGAAACTACGTGCATTATGAGACTATTCTGTTTGTTTAAAGAGAAAAATTACTGCACCTTGTTTAAATATCACTTAAAATAATGTAACGCATCTGTTTCGAAATAAGAAATTCGTTCCATAATAATAAGTAACCACTACAATAAAAGTTGAAACAGACATTAGTTGACAGGAAATCCTATGCTTATACTTTGAGGGTTTTCAGACATTTAAAGTAGTGTGCTCATTACTTATAGTTATCATCCACAATGTCCACGCCGCACGTCTAGCGTCCCCTGTCTTCGGGCGCCATTAACGATATTAACGAAGGCTCGCCCGCTGGGCTACTGCCGTACCGTCCATCAAATTATTTATACATGCACCGGCCCACCCATAGTTTACGGTACCGGGGACCGGGTCCAGTCCGCTGTTATTGAATTTTTAACTTTTTTATCGTCCGCCGATCCGATCACCTGCTTAATTTATAACTCACTCCCCAATTCCAAAAGTCGTAATGAATTGGAATTATTTATTAAGCAATCGGAACTCGGTGTCCACTTTCGCTCGTAGATTGTCACGATTAGATTTCTGTTTAAGACGATTTGGATTTTGAAGAGTCCTTATTGTGTTAGACGTAGTTTTAGATAGTTACAACATTGGTAGATTGCCTGAAGTTTGAGAATTTCTGTATCTTTAAATTGTGATTTAAAATATCAATTAACAAATATGATATTAATCAACATTTTTTTTACAAACACATCCTGGATTAGAATTATCTAAAACTCATTTAATTCTGTGAAGTTAGGGAACGTTTTATCGCCGTTAAACAAAATTTTGGAATAAAAATTATTTTTCACATTTTAATTAGATTATACGTTAAAGTGTTTGTAAGTTATATCTTACGTAATTTCTTAAGTATAATATGGTCCATGCACGCTAATTAATCCATTACACTACAGACTACGAATAACATTAATATTGTAGCTCTGACGTCACATCGTAACAGCCAAGACATTAATCAAGCCATAATCAATTTAATTGAATACTGCACCATGTGCACAGTAATCTTATTGAGTGATTACTCGCGAGTAATGTAACCACTCGAGCAAGATTTAGTCCACTTAACCCCTCGGATACACTTCGATCCGACTTCTCAGTCTGGGCCGAGGAAGCGTCTAGCTTCTTCAACGAACTCTCAGATATATGATACGTATCTGGGTGAGACAAGTCCACTTAACGATCACGTAGCAGTTATTCGGGATTTGGATCATTTGAAGGGTTACAGGCGCAGCTTTGATTCAAACTGGATTAACGAAAACAACGGGCTTCTATGAATGATTTTACCGATGATATAATAAGTAGATAAGCTCCGATTGCGTCCTAAGTAAGTGGGTATTGGCATGGGACTGCAACATTAGGCCGTTCATGTGCCTTTCTCCACAACTGGCGGATGTCTGAATGTCTACTAAGTTTCACTAGGTGCGGATTGGCGCTAATTATACATGTATAGTATTTTATCCGGAAAACAGACATAACCAAAATAACCATTACTTTTTTTATACCAAGGAACCTGACAAACTCGATGAAAATGGAGCAAACGTGGTAAATTGTGATCCAAGTCATGCACAGTTGTGGGATAAGATCCATGCTGATCAATGCGATATAAAAATATTGTAGATGTCTATCATGATCTAGACTCGTTATCAAGCCAAGATTATTACATATTTTAAACAGTAATATGATATTTTTACGTAAACATGTAGATCGGGTTATCACACTATAACCCATCATCAGTTTCTACCAGGCTAACATATCACGGTAGCCCTATGATCAACAAACGGACGGCACTTTGTGTAACACATAAACTACGCTGGCGAAGTGGTTAAACATCAAAACACGTGTTCAACACGAACAATGCGTGTTTATAATTCGACTCTACTATAATAAACTTAATGGCTAATAGATAATATAATAAATGTAACGGCTGGCCATATATTAAACAAACACTTCACATTCGATTGCACTCACTTCGTTACGCCAACACCCACTTGCGGACATCTTTATGATGTTTAAATATTGTAAAGTAAATGGACTGGTTTCCATTCATGTCGAAATGTTCATACGTCAGATGCCAATAATAACAGTGATATATTGCCTCCACGAGATTATCTTACGAATTTCGATATGAAGTTGGCTCGGTTACTCTCTACGTTCATAAACAAACATATCGGAATATTGATCTATCATACTAATGAATACCCACAACTATCAAAATTAACGTAATGGCGTTTGTTCTAATAGATTTAACATGAGCCAACTATATACCTAAATAATTAAAGTATCTTTTTCACATTAAAGAACAAATAAACGGACATATACCTAATCAATCTGATTAGATAATTATTGCAGTGTACTAACATTTGTAACGTAATCAACACCTTATTCATATTCAGTCATTCATTCACGCATACATTCTTCTGTACAGTCTTAAAACAACTCATTTCAACTAAAATGGTAGGTAAAACGAAAAATCAGTACCCAAAATGGACAAAATAAGTGCTAATAAGTTGTTCACATTAGAAATTCGGGTGCGATAGGGTATCTGGTAGGCAATATCAATAAATCATGAGGATAAGGCCTGTAATTAAACGGCCGTCATCGATCACCGATAGCGTCGCCTCTACATGTGTTACTGATAGCCGGACGGACTTCAACGTACAATCGTGTACAACTGCACTTTACTTCACTCCTTTTATAATTCATCTATCAGCCGTTGATAGTCCACTGTCGAATACAAACCATCTCTAACTTGCGTCAATACAATCGGTCTTGAGTCATGACATAAATATTATATACGGTTACGGTCCTAAATCCAGGGTATAGATATTTACGCTCGAAAACCATTTTATTAACACTCTAAATATTGTGTTACCAAACAGCATGGAATCCGCTATCCATAATTATGAAATCATATATCAAGTTACCCTGGACGACCCTGCTTGCATTCACCCCTGATTGTTTTTCTTCATCTATAGAGGCAATTGGGTAAAATTTTTAACAAAATAATACCTTCTAGAGAGAAACAGGGTTTTTGAACTTTGCGTTTGTTGCCGAACTTTAATAGTTTAGGTCAATTCCCTGGTATTTAGATAGTAAAAGAAAAAAAAAACTATTACTGACTTCACCAATTCTCATTAAACCATGGTAGTAGCAACGCTCCAGGTTTAACCCAGTAGTGAGGAAATACTTGTCATCTACAGTGGGATGTGGAAAAGGTTCAAATAAGTTTTGTAACTAAAAGTACTCCTTGACGAATGGGCCAGTTGCAAACCAATCACGACTGTACGTACAACTACCATACCCACGTCGACTAGCCTCGATAAAGGACGTTTTCGTACGCGATAACACTCATATCTGCTATCAGCAATCTGTTACACGCCATACCGTGTAACGAGGCTCCATTACAAGTTGTTACGTGTTCCTCCAACGGACAATCTTCGGTTTGCACTTAGACGATAAGTGCGTAACGCTACAGGTAGCGCATGATATAAAAATATTAACGTCAACCGGCTTTAACTTTAATTAATCCGATAATTATAAGCTAAATTATTTAATAATATACTTCTCATGTCAAAAACCAAATAAATAGGCTATGTAATTTCAATAAGACTGTTTTAAACCAAGACTTTAATGGAATTACGCACAACCTCATATACCTGACATATATATGTAATTAATTTCTGATCAAAAAAAAGAGGAAACCATGTGAGATATATCCGGAAATATAATCATTTTTAGCCACTTCTCAATGCATTTTTTATTGTGGCCACTTTTTATAGACAATAGAAATTTATAGAAGAATAAAAACAAAAATAACATTAACTTATTTAATTTTAAACTGACTTAGAGAATTTATTGTTTGTTAATGTCTAAAAAAATGGCGCCTACCTTATACAGTTACTCAATTGGCGTTTCCAATGTTTTAAACGCTTTCATACTTAAAACTTTATTCAATTCGACAGTCTCATGACCATAATTCCAAGTCTTAACAGACACAACATTGTAAGCTTCCCGTTATTAAACGTCAGTTTTTAGCGAATGCATAATAACCGCAGTAACGTACAGATCTTATCTCACCATGTGGCCCTTGAGACTGAGATGTCCCGATCGGTTTTTGTCAAGAGATGTCTTATGGGGTTGCTATTACAATGAAAGATATGAAAGCTTACCGCAGCCCTTTTAGTATTCTTGCAAACCTGTTCGGAATTCTATTGAATTGCGGGTACCATAAAATATAGACCATAGAATATGTTAACTTAATTAATTAAATAACAGGAAATATTTATTTATTCATCAATAATGAGTAAAAATCACACCGTTATGTATCGAAATGGAAATACCATTTCCTGAATCTGAAAATCCTCATCGACTTAATGTCAATATTAAAAGAGCAAATAAAACTAAAATTCCGAATGTAACTTATGGTTAAATGCTAATAAAGGAGACAAATTGACAAGCAGACATTTTTTATTTCTACCTCCTAAAGGTTGGGTCACGCAAAAAAGGATCGCTGAGCCTATCTCAGACCCCTATTGATATTTGGAGGCAAGATAAAACTTGGCTTAATGAAAGCGGACGGTTAGACCCCATGCTGTGACTGTTAGTGTATACTTTTGAACAAAAAGAATGGATCACAAAATCAACAGATACATATTGAATGACTTGTGAATTGCAGAAGGTAAGCCACAAGAAATTGTCCATGGAAATGACTTTATAATTTCAGATGTATAATGAGCAATCAGCAAATATTTTATTTTTATTCTCGAAATAGTAACAGTGGTTTAAAATTTGGCCTTACGCTGGAGAAAAATTTGGCCTCACGCTGGAGATTTAGGGTTCAAATCTCAGATACACATTTCCAATTGTTTTGAATTTACATGCGTGTTATAAATTACTTATCACTTGCATGAACGGTGAAGGAAAACCATGTGGGAAACCAATTTCCCCGAAAAAGGTGAAAAGTCTACTTTTTGCAAGTTTTAATCCATATTTAGTCAGGTTGGTAGACTATGGGCCTTCTCTACTTGAAACTCTTTCCCAACATTCGGACACAAATGGGTTGATAGTACTACTAAACTAGTGTCTGCATACAAAAATGGACGGATTACGATTAAAGTTTGCACAGAGCGAATGTAAAACAAACTGTTCGTAGTTTCAAGTAAGAAGTTTCGTGGGAATGCGCCAAAAAGGCGAGAGAGCTGAAAGTTTTTCTTTATAATAACTGCGCACGAACAATGCACAACAATTGTGCTGTTACCTATTTGTTCTTTGTACGGACTTGGAAAAGGGTAACAGCATACGGGAATACGCAATATTCTGTAAACGCGACGAATAAAATCACTTGGAAATGATACTCGCGTGTACTTTTTCCTCTGTAATGAATTGAGGATAACTTTTTAGCGAATCTGTTTCATTTATTTCAGCGTTATATTATTGTTGGAATTTTAGTAAAAACTCTTATGTAGAGTATTAATTAATTTTTATTTTAATAGTGTCTACCTGCCGCTTCGTTCGCATTAAGTTAATGTTACCATTATGATTATTTGCAAAGTAGATACAACAAAAACTTTTCCATGAAAAAAACAATCATTTGTGACAACTAACACTTTTTAATAGTTGTCACAAATGTACAAGAGTACATTAATATGTAAATACAGTCTGATAAATGCCATTTTTTTATACCTAAGTACGCAACCCAAGAATCAGAATTGAATGATGTCAAATATTAATACAGTTACACATAAATAGATATTTTATTGTTATTCAGGCACATTTCATCTTAGTAGTATAAGCAATATGTCAAATTAGTAATTCCTATTTGTAATCAAGATTCCGTTGGATTTCATTACGAATTCAGCAGATGTCAATGTGAATCAGGGTCCTATAACATGGCGTCTAATTTCCTCTGACGGAGGTCTCTTTCGACTATCGTAGTACGATGCCAATGCCCCGTTTTCGAAAATAGGGGAGTAGCCCCGTCGCTATCCCAATATTCCCCTTGCTACCTACAACCATTAATAAAATTCCCTCAGTTCTGTGCTTCTTAATAAAAAGAGATACGCGTCTCAATGGTATGAGTCTGATTCGGTTCAAGAATGTAATCACAATTGTTTGAGTGTAGTAAAATATTAATTTCGTACCTAAGTTACTTTAATGATTAAGGATAGGTACCTCCAGGTACAGTACCTATAAAAACCTTTAGATATTGATGTGACGTCTACCCTGCCTGTATTTTGAGAGAATGATTTATCATATAGTGAAGGTTCTGAATTTGATCCGCAGTAAGGTATACCGGTAAATGATGATTAATTATTTATATTTCGGTTGGGTTTGTGTTTTAAATTACCCATAACAGAGAATATGTGGCTATAGTTTAATTTAATGCGTAAAATTACGCACTTTGAGATGAGTTACCAGTAGGACGGTGCTAGATTGGTATTAATGATGATTAAAATATACGGCGTTTTTTGCAATCACGCGATAACCGGGACTCATGCATAAACAAAATATTTATAAGCTGTTACACTACCCCGAATTCAGATAAACTGAAAACACTCCGGCCCAATCATACTCAGCAACACCGTAGTAAAAATGTTTTATTAATAAAAGACATTGTGACGTGAATAACATAATACCAAAAGTTTACAAAGGTCCTCAAAATAAATCCATTTTCAAAATGGAATTCCGATGTCAGGCCTGCATTAACGAATCGGATTATCAACCGTCTAATTCCACTTTCAAATCTTACGTGGGCAGCTTTTGTAAACAGTTCTTAATTCAAAAATTAAAATGTGTTCGCACCGACGCGTCGATTTAGTGGCGCGATAAATTCCGAACGAAATTTAGCAAGCGTATTGTCCAAATATTCCGGGCCGACACTGCACGAAGTATTTTCGTTGTAACCACCATTACCTCGAGATGCGTTCTACACGACAATATGAAACCACTCTAAAGTACGCAATACTAGGGCTCATAATGTATTGTAGTGGCAAATTCGCCAGGGATCGATTATTTGAACAAACAAGCCTGGTAATAAATCATCCGCTCCGGGTTACCTGCGAGGGATCGATACGAAAAAAGGTCCCCGTTTCGAAACAAAAGGGAGTGACATTTCTAACGTTGCTCGCGTTCCTCGAGATATTTGAACTGCCTTTGTTTTAACTTTATTTCCTTTTATTAGGGCCAGGTGCTAATCACTGTTAATATTAATTTCTAAACAGGCTATTCCTTTGCAAATAGTTTTATACTTATGTATCAAAATTGTACGAAATATCTTTGCACTAAAATCACTCATTAAGGCCAAATTTAAATTTAGAATACAAATTGGCATTATAGTCTAACCAACTTTTCTGTGAAATGAAAGGAGTCGCCACCGTCGTTTCAGTGTTGCCAGTCAGCTTTGGTTTGCATAAAATTAAGGAAACTTTAGCTTATTTTGTAATAGTAAAAAATTATATAGCACTTGATAAAAA